>BCLG01000457.1:98311-141225 GCA_001602295.1 Zoysia matrella
CCGCTTCGATATGGCGGCCGCCCTACCTCGCCCTATTCGCCCTATTGGTAGATCTGCCTCTAGATGGATGCTAGTATTTCTTTCGAAATCGAGGCTAGCGCGCGCCCAACTGCATGCGTGAGGATCCAACGATGCGCCACGCGACACGCGAGGGGCGATTCGGTTACATGGCATGATCCTATAGATCCGAAAACTAGCCGTTGAAGGACTGCAGGGTGGTGATGTGGTTGCTGATATTAGATCACCATGTCGATTTGTTTTAAAATAATCATCTGGGTATATAACTTTAAAATTGATCATCTAGGTACACAAAATATATAAGATAGTCACCTGAGGTCCATACCGTTTAATAAAAAATAATAAGGTCCATCATGATGAATCAACCATGGAAAAGAGGTACCAGCTATAGATCCTGTTTGGATCATACGGATTAATTGTTAGTTGACTAAAAATTAGTTCCTTTCTCCTCAGACGGGTGAACTTACAGGTGGACTTATGGACTATCTGTTTTCCTGTTAATCCATCCAGATGGACTAATAGGGATTAACAATTTACTATTAAAATAAAAAGTCTAAAATACCCTCAACAGTTAGGAGCTAACGATCTCCTAGATCCAAACAGTCATAGACTAATAATTAATCAAGGGTGAAATAGACTATTTATTACAATTTAGACTAACAATTAGTTCTAACTCCAAACAACCATTGAACTAATAATTACCTAACTAATTATTAGTAGATTGATTATTAGTACAGTCTAACAAGTACTAGTAGTCACTTGGATTCCAAACAGGGTCATAATAATAGAAGTGATTATAAGCTAATCAACCTTCAGGAATGAAAAGTGTACATATTTAGATGAATTTGTATCTTCCCTGTGGTCTTGGAATAAAACTATTCATCAACTTGTAATTAAATTTACTTTGATGTTTAGGCAATAATTATTGTTTTACGCCAAACTTATCTATCAGACAATCATTTTTTACTAACGTGAGTTGACCGGAAGTGATCATCTTAAATAGTTTATAGACTTGGATAGTCACTTTAATAAAGTTGTATAGATGAGAATGCACAGATAGTTTAAGAATCTATGGTGCATTTACTTTTTTTATTTCGGCAACTTAAAAGCTTTAAAAGTCGGCGGAGGTCTGTTGACCGCCACCCTACCCGATCCGTGGATTTCGAATTTTGGTTGCCCTTCCAGTTGCTGCGGGGCAGGTTGCGGAAGCAGTGAGACGTTGCGTTAAATTTCAAATTTGTTTTTGCTCGCAGAGTGGTAACAACCTGCGGTTGTGCATGGCAAGACGCGAATTTGATTTGGAGTGCAGGTATCCTGCGGTGGCTAAGCTAATTAATTTTGGCGTCGATTGAGTGTGTTCGTTTTTCTTATCAATCAACGAAGAAATAAACCCTATCAAACGGGACCTAAATCGCCGCCGAGGCCTCAACTCAAATCACGTAAACGCGTCCTGTCGTTGGATCTGGAACGCGAAACAGGCCGTGCCAGCTGATAGCTCCTACCTTGCACCGCTGACCATCCATTCTGATGTTTCAGGGTAAGCAGTACGACGAGGAAATCGACCCTGCAGGCTGCAGCCAGGTGTGTGTGGCCTCCGGCGGCCATCTACTGTGCCGCTGTGAAAATCGTTCCATTTTCTAGGTAGCTCTCCTATTAGAGGCTGGTATATCTGAGTCAGCAGCTCGCACGAGGGAACACGGAAGGCACCGAGCTCGGCATGCAAACGGACAAACGAAAATATCCAGGAAAGCGGCCGGCCGGCATGATTGGAACCGGACAACTCCAGAGTTCTCTCCCTCTTGCCGATTGGTGGATCGGAGCGGGTGGGGGAGACGGCGCGACCGCGACCTCCTGTTGCCTGAGTCAGCGTCCAGTCGGAGGCCACTGTGCTTGCTTGCATCGGGTGCTCCTTTTGCTGGTAGCGTCGCGCCGTCGCGGGTGCACCCGCCCCAGACCAGGAGCGCCGAGACAAGAGATCGAACTGGTGGCGAGCAAGCAGCAACGGAACGGACGGGAAACCACGGGACCAAACAGCAGCGGCGCCTCTGGCTGGCTCCTGCGCGAAAGCTAGCTGGGAACCAGGGATCCACCCATATCCTCTCCTCCCGCGGTAACCGCAAGTTGGCTGAGCTGGAGCCGACGGCCCGTCCCGTGGGCGCCTGCATGCGATGCCGAGACTCCCCAACCAAAACCCACGGCCGGCAAGCGAAGGATCGATAAGGCGGGCGTGCGGTAGCGGCCGCCAACCAACCGGGGCACCGCGCGCGGCGGGGTAGCTAGGCAGGCTGGCGGCCGTGTGGGATCTGACTGGGCTCCGGGATATTATATTCAATCATTGTACCATACATTACGCGTGGGCCATGTGCTGCCGGCGTCCGTTCCAAATTGCACATTCCGTCGATCACCCATCGACACTGCACATAAGATGGTGCACCCCCTCGATCCGGTTCCAAATTGCAGATAAGAGCGGCGCGGGACTAGGATACCTCGCTCATCATATGTGCAAATTTTAGGCGCTCGTATCGAATTAGGTGCGAGAAGCCGGTGGTAAAGTAATCCTAAATCCAGCTAATTGTTTCTTGATTTAGGCGCCATGGGCATCAAGGGCGCCTGACTTGCGCTACAAGAAATCCCCGTGCTGCCCTTTAAAGAGGAATAACCGCTTATTCACATAAAATTCATGAATGATTTTTATGAAATTCTTGTGTTCCGAACGGGACCTATGAATTACGGAACATGGGAATAACCGCTTTGGTGTTTGCATGCGCCACTCTGTATTAGAGAGTTACTCAAATCTGATTTTGAAGCATGGAATATAGTAACAGACAAATATCGCAAACTACTGCAACCAATTTGAGTCAGTAATATATTACTGCAACTAGCAAGCAACACATGCTGACTGTACTGATGTTGCAAGTAAGTTGAATAATTAGCTGGATATACTTACTACTGCAACTAGCAACTGATGCTGACTGTACTGATGTTGCAAGTTAAGTATAGAATAATTCGCTGGTAATACATCATCGATCGCAGGAGCAGTTAGACAATACGTTTCTCGTTTCGTTTGTATGGAAAATAGGAAAAAGAATCCCGTATGCACCCATCCAATGATTGGAAGGGAATCCATGGGAACAGCTTCTTGTTTCCGTGCAGCAGCGTGCGGATAGATCTCGAACGTACAGCAACATACGTAAACGCAAACCGCTCCCTATCCGAGTACCAAACTATATACTAATCCCTGAAATAGTTCGCCGTGGACGGTATAAAACCCGCCTCGCGCATCGTCCCCAACCATCAAGCTTCGAGGAGCCAGTCGCAGAGACACTGCGACAGACACACACACTCTCTCTCTCACACACACACACACAGCCGCCGTGGCAATGGCCGACACGGCCTCCGCCCCGCTCCTCACAGGCCACAAGGCCAAGCTGAAGCCGCCCAAGGAGCCGTCCATCGACGACGCCGTCGAGAACTACATCGGCAACACGGGCAAGATGCAGCTGTTCAAGGCCATCTTTCTGGCCTTCGCGTGGGCCTTCGACGCGCAGCAGGTGTTCATCTCCGTGTTCACGGACGCCGAGCCGCGGTGGCACTGCACGGACGCCGCCGGCGGGGGGTCCTGCTCGCCGGACGCGGCCTCGCCGTGCGCGTTCCCGTCCGGCGCGTGGGCTTGGAACCGGCCGGCCGAGACGTCGATGGTGTCCGAGTGGGCGCTCAAGTGCGCCGGCCCGGCGCTCGTCTCCCTCCCGGCGTCGTCGTTCTTCGTGGGGTGCCTGGCGGGCGGGTTCGTGCTCGCGACGCTCGCGGACTCGTTCCTCGGGCGCAAGAAGATGCTCCTCGTGTCGCTGGTCTCCATGTCCGCGGCCGGCGTGCTCACGTCTTTCGCGCCCAACATCTGGGCGTACGCCGCGCTGCGTTTCGTGTCCGGGTTCGGCCGGTCCATCGTGGGCACGTGCACGCTGGTCCTGTCCACGGAGATCGTGGGGAAGAGGTGGCGCGACACAGTGAGCGTGGCGGGATTCTTCTTCTTCACCATCGGGTTCCTGTCCCTCCCGGCGCTCGCCTACGTGTTACGTGAGGTGTCGTGGCGGAGCATGTACTTCTGGACGTCCGTGCCGGGGCTGTGCTACTCCATGCTGCTCTACGTGTTCGTCCAGGAGTCGCCGCGGTGGCTGCTCGTGCGCGGCCGGAAGCAGGACGCCATCGAGACGCTGATGCAGATCGCGTCGCTCAACGGCAACAGTGTCACGTCCAGCTTCTCCATGCTGCACGCGTGCATCATGCCGGAGGACGACGGCGACGCCGCCGGCGGCGTGTTCGACACATTGCGCGAGATGTGGGAGCGCCCATGGGCGCTCCGGAGACTGGCGGTCATCATGACGGCCAGCTTCGGCATCGGCATGGTCTACTACGGGATGCCGCTCAACGTCGGCAACCTGGGCTCGAACCTGTACCTCAGCGTCACGTACAACGCGCTGGCCGAGCTGCCGTCGTCCCTCCTGGTGTGGCTCTTCATCGGCAGGATCAACCGGCGGATCTCCCTGGTCGTGGTCACCGTGGTGGCGGGCGCGCTCAGCCTCGCGTGCGTCGCCATCCCGCAGGGCGCCGCGCGGATAGTCACCGAGATCATCTCCTTCTGCGCGACGTGCACGGCGTTCAACGTGTCCCTGATCTACTCCATCGAGCTGTTCCCGACGTCCGTGCGCAACTCGGCGGTGGGGCTGGTGCGCCAGGCTTTGGTGCTGGGCGGCGTGGTGGCGCCCGTGCTCGTCGCGCTCGGCCGGGAGAGGAGCTTCTGGTCGTTCGGCGTGTTCGGGCTCTGCATCGGGTGCCTCGGCCTGTTCGTGGTCTGCCTGCCTGAGACGAGGGGGAGGAACATGTCGGACACCATGGACGAGGAGGAGCACAACCAGTACGCCGTCGTAGCCGACGATGACGCGAACTGTAACAGCGGCGTCGTGTAATGACGTTCCCGACATTACGACACAGTAATTTATCTCTATTATATTTTCGGCGGCGTGGACACTCTGCTCTTGTGGATAGATCAAGCATGAATATTTCGCTGTTCACTCGTGTAAAGTTGCCATCAAGTTGTAGCATATCATTCAGTTAAAAATTTTGCAGTCGACAAATATCTGCGGTTCAGAATGATATTTAGCTACTGCTACTACACATCTTTTGTACGCGATCTAGACCCGCAAGAGGACCGAGGAAGGCCATAAGTACTGGCAGATGCCCTTCACCGACTTGTGGGCTATGTAGAGGGTACTGACTCACTCGTCAGTTGTAGTCTTGTAGACCGTCCCTACGACAAGTGTTCGATAAACCCGTTCCATGAACGAGATACTTAACGAGTCCACGCGACACCATCATCCAATGCCTCGTAACCATTGACAAAAAAAAATGTCTGGTAACCAAGCAGGCCCAGTGACTTCAACTTGGCCTAACGGCTGTCTTCTGCAGCAAAACTAACCGAGAAACATCATTAAATCCATAGATCTATGTGTTCTTCCTCTAGAGCCAGTAGATTCCTGAGTTTAAATCGTAAATGTCGTTACACCCCTATGAGAGAACGAAGCA
Source organism: Zoysia matrella (assembly GCA_001602295.1). Taxonomy (NCBI): domain Eukaryota; kingdom Viridiplantae; phylum Streptophyta; class Magnoliopsida; order Poales; family Poaceae; genus Zoysia; species Zoysia matrella. The sequence goes on from BCLG01000457.1 coordinate 103,910, forward strand.
CCAAAACCTACAATAGTGAGAAACTGGACATACAAATATCTCTAAATCTTAGACGTATGACTTGTATGTACATGGACTATGGCTAGAGAGGCAAGGGCCCCCTGTGTAGGAGTAGCAGAGAAAACGGAAAGGAGACAGCCAATAATGGTGGTAGCGCCGTGTCCAGGGGCAGCAATCAGCTAGAGTTCGCTGTTATGTTGACTTGTGATGGTTCCAGTGGATTATTCGACGGCGATGTTTCCAGTGTGACGTTAGTCGACTTGTCGTACCTGTGCTGTTCAGACCAGGGGCATCAATATCACTCTGGACGTCAAAAATTTAAATCGAAGTAAATTAGAAGCTTAGACAGACGATAAATCAAAGTGAAACCAGGCCATGATTAGAGCGAGAACTCTGCGCATTTCAGAATGATTATTACTTGCTTTCATCACATGGAGCACGTCAGTGAGCGAGAGGGTAAGCACACACAGCTGTTCGAGTGAACTGTCACCGAGTCGAGTCAGGTGGGCTGGCTGTCGTCCGTCCCTGACCCTGACGAGAGAGTTATCATCGTACGCGGCCGGCTGAGTCAGCCGTGACCGATCGACGATGCCAACGAATCCGTTCTTTCTCCCTTCCCGCGAAGATTCATCCGCTTGTCGGGAGCTCGAGATCCGCATGTAATCCCCACGACGAGGGGAGAGACAACGGCTTGGCCGCGTCGGCTGGGTCCAACGATCCAATCACCAACGAACGGAAGAATTTCTCCGACCCAGCTGTTCGTCATGTTCGATTGTTCGGACACGGCGCTACGTTTGTGGCGAGCGGTGCCATCCGTGATCCGACGTGCGCGCGCACACACACTGGACACGCCATGATCGAGGTGAGTAGCTGAGTCATCAGGATCACGCTTTTTCAGGTTCCTCTCATGGTCTCCGTGATGTGGTGCATCGGTGTCAAGCATGTCATTTCAGTTTATTCCTCCGATACATAAAGCCGATTACATCTTCCACATCAGGCCAGGCGTTCCGCTTCGGACGGATCTATATCGTCTCAATTAGAGGTCTTAATGTAAAGACAATACTGTAGCCAGCATTAGCTTCATCTCTGGCCGTCGGATCAAAAATAAACGCTCCAGATTGCAAGCTACAAGCGCAGCAGAAAATTTTGTTTAAAAAATTACAGTATCGAAAAAAACTGTTCACCCTGCTGTCTGCTGCAGTGCTACAGCATGCCTCTCGTAGCCTCTGCAGTGAATGAACAAATGCAGAGGACATGCTTCCAATTCGGACACCTGGGACCGCCAGTGCGCCAACTCAAATTCAGGCTTTGTTCGGTTTCCTCTCAATTGAAGTGGATTAGAGAGAGAATGAAGTCATTACTCTCTGGATGATTAGAGAGTGAATGAATCTATTACTCTTTAGGTGAGGAATTCAGTTCACCTCGTCCACTTCAAACCGAACAGTCTCACGGTGCGCAGCTCAAATAACTAGAGCAATGCTACATCTTCAAACAAAATCTTACAAACTATTTACGCACTACTCGTAAATTTTTTTGTCTTATATGTGTTAGCTTCACTGCTTATAAAAATAGTTTGTAACTAATTTGTAAGATTTGTTTGTAAATAGAGTATTTCTCATGCTTTACTGCCATCATGCGCCCGGCCTTTCGGTGCACGGGCCTGCGTCCTCGCTCCTGTCGGACTCTCTTCGGCTCTTCGTGCAGGCCATCGTCACCAGCGAGGGGCTGCTGGAGAACCTGCTCGACCACCTCGACGACCCAATCGCCAACAACGCACGGGTCTATGCAACCAAGGTACTTTAGCTACCCGGCAGGCCGGCGGCGGCGCGCATTTCGCCATTGTAGACTACTCGCTTGTGTGTCGTTACAATTGTGCCATGAGCGAAAATTTTGGTCTCTGTATGTTTTGGCTTGAGTTGTGTGCATTCGAAACATTTGATGTTTCTTTACAGAACAGTTGATGTGATCGTTGTGCTGATTTAGTTCACCCACGTGGTTGTTTCCTTCATCTCAGCTACTGTTTTGACAAAATTTAGTTGTTTCAAAACAGTATAAAGTGCAGCACGCTGCTAAAAAGAGTAATCTCCTTGCAAACTCGGGATTCAACTGCAAGCAAACCTGCCTGGAAGAGAATCGTACAGCAGCCACTCAGAGATAACATTTTCAGGGTGGGTGGCATGAAAGAACAGGGTAAAATGCTTTGCAAACTAACAGTTTCCATCTGTACACATCTTACAGCGCTCCTGTCACAACTCTATTTGCTCACGGCGGATAATCTATTCAGTTACCCTTCCATATTTCATGTTTTTCGCTCTACTTACATGGCTTCTTACATGAACATACATACAATGAAAACACACATACAATAAAAACATGTACATTTTGCTTCTCCTATGTCATCCTTCCGAGACTCTCAACACCAGATAATACCAGCAACGCCACTGAGAATGGAGGTCATCATCATTTCATCAGGCCTGCAATCAAGAGAAGAGCAGGGACGATCTCTTCTTGCCTGGTCTACCATTCTTGGTCACTTTCCTTGACCCAATGGCACAAAAATGTGGAGGGAAGATCTGAATTTATCTTGCGAGTTCAGTTTGAGCTCTTTTTACCCCACCATCTTTTCCGGGATTTCTCATCATGAGTCCCGGCCTTTTGTAGATTTACCTTTGTCTCCTTCAACCGGGATTTGTAATCTTTCTTCCATGTAGCAAACCGATCCTTGAGCTTCCGGAGTTCCTCATCTGGATTCATATTTGAACCAACCTGGCCAGACTTGACTGCAACAAGGAAGCCAGCATCCTCTTCAAACACCTGCCGCCTGTCTTCAAACTCTTTTGCTAGGTGGTTCACGGCATTTACTCGCCTATCCGAGTTTCCAGCTGACACTTTAGATTCTGGGTTGTAGTTCTGGTGTCTCCACTCTATTGCTTCTGGTGTATGGGTTCCCGTGGACAATGTATCTTCAGAGTCATACTGAGCATGTGTTTGAGCAGCATCAGTCCTAGCAACACGGGTGGCCACTTCATCAGAAGCTAAGCTCTTCTTAGCTGCTACAATGCTCACCTGGAAGGAATACATAGAAACATATTTATAAGGTACACGTTTTGAAAAGGATAATAAAAAATATGATCCAATTATCCAAAGTTCCAAGACCATGACGGAATTCACTATCAGAGCATTCTTTGTTTACTAATACGAGCAAAATAAAAAAAGTAGAAATATAAACACGCTGCAGATAATAACCTGTAGGGAAGAGAGCTGTCTCTTCCATGCCTCTTCCATAGACTTCATTTTGGCTTCATATTCTGACCATTTCTTCTCATACTGTTCCAATTGTTGTTTCAGTATTACATTTTCTTCTTCTTTGACCGACAATGCAGCCTCAGCTTTCAAAATACGATCCTGAAGCTCTGCGATGACTGGTTTGTCAGGATAATGTATATCCGTTGCCTGCCATTGGATGATTATATTAGGAAATCAATTCTATAACAGGGAGAACTTCTCAGTGATTAAAAGTGAAATTGCGCATAACAAACTAAAGAGATTTCAGCTGAGTAGGTAAATAACCCGATAGACAAACCAACCATGCTTATGAAAATTCTGAATGAAGATGTCTGCTAGCAGTAGTAAGTACTTCAAATTAAGTAGAGTACTGAATGAAATCAGTATGCAGAGCGCATGGGAGACCATAATAGATGAAGAAAATTCGGCATAGAACTTGCAAGACTTACCCTCGATTCTGAAATAATTTTCCTTGTGTCCATTTGAACTTTGCGAGTGACCTTTGACTCCTTCTCATTCTGAAGGGATTGGTATTTTCTCCTAGCCAGACACCCACGCACCACTGCATAAACAAATGGAAACACATGATTAGATGCATGCACTACTCTAGGGACTATGATATTATTAGGCCCTCATATCTCATCAATTACCAGATTGCAGTAAAATGATATGTTTAAGTTGATCATTAAACATGGTAGCTGCAAGTCGACACCTAATGTACTTCTGTATCAGAACAGCTGCCTTCCATCGCTTGACAATACAATCAAAGTGCATTCTTGCTCTTTCACCTCGTATAACTGCAGATAAGCACAATACAAGAATTAGGAAAAATGACAAGCACCTGTCTACTGAAACCGAACAAGTACATTTAGCTTAAAATCTCACATGATAGAACAGGTCAAAGTACAAGGATTTTGGAATGCACGGGGAAAAAAAAAGGGAAAAAAACTAAGTGCATTACATGACTGCAAAGTCATTGCTCCTTCCTTCAGTTTTCGATATCCCTGCCGAGATTGCAACCCACGGAAGTGTTTCTGAATACAAAGGGTTCCATGGAGCATCTGCTTTCTAGCATTCTCCAGCACAGCAACCTACAGAATAATGAACAGAGAACATCAACATAATGATCAGAAATTATCACAAAGAAAACAGACCAAACTACTGAGCTTTTGTATGTTGCTTAAGGAAGAGGAAAAAGGTCAGAAATGGTCATTGTTTTGTACCTGTCCTGTATGGAAAAATAATTTGGTGTAGCCAACTTGGTACATTTCAGGGGGGATATTCAATTGCTGCAATACAGCAATTGAAACACTAAGTGGATCCTGTGATGCAAGGGGACGCAAGAGAAGAAATCCATATCTGCATATTATATGACACTTGTAAGTCAGGTGCCACACGTTATTGAATAGAATACAGAAGAATATCTGTGAAGATACATTCTGTGAAACACAACCTTTCAGCAAACTGTTGGTGAGTCATCCTTGTTGGATAGCCTGTTCTTGATATCCGAACAACTTCAAGCACACCACAGCATTTAAGTTGATGCAAGACAAGATCATGGTCAAATAACCCGGGGCACTGTTTACTATTTGGTTGAATGCATCTGATAAAGTGAGGAGATGTGTTTTCCAACTGCTGCATCAGGTTGAACAGTTGAACCTGGATCCGTAATAGATAACAGAAATGAATCAATCGGTCCAGCTTAAAAAAAAGGTGAAGGTGTGAATGATAAAAATCAGTACTTTAAATTTGGAGGCTACGCTTTGTTTTTGGGTACCAACAACTGAATGCCACGATGGAGTTGATTTATTCTGAGAATCAGCGATCATAACCGAAGCAAAATGTTTTGGAAGTTCACATTTGCATGATGAGAGTAATTGGATACACTCAGAGTGCAATGGATCTCGATTCTTCTCCAAGAACCCTGCTGTATTATATGTCACCTGTAATCATAATCAGCATAGTTACCATGTGGATTGCAGACAAGCTTCAACAGAAGAGTCAAATAGATAGTTGAATGTACAGCGTTATATATGTGGAGAGCATTGGAGAGGAAAGAGAAAGGTAAATGGACGTTAGGATCCACAAACCTCTCCAGCATAATGACAAATCTTAAAAGCGCCTTCCTGTTCACCTTTAAAGCAAGAGTTGCCACTTAATTGCTGCTTCAGCTTGTTAGCAAACGAAAGGTCTGTTGCCTTCGGAAATGTAGACTCTTCATCCAACAATGACAATAGCCCTAGAGGTTTCTGCATATGTAAAAGATTTTTTTTCTTTTGAAAATCAGTCATGATTTTTTTTTTGGAAGCATGTGGAATTAGTGAGGTTACGGTCCACATGTAAACGAATCACATGAAACAGAGCAGCATACCTTCTCAAAGAGAGAAAGGCAGTCAGTGTTATCCACGAATTCAACAGTGGCCCAGTCAATTCCGTCTTCCAAGTATTCCTGAGAAAGGAAAAAAGAAATCATATTTGTGCATATACATTGAGGAAGCATAAAAGTTCAAACTAAATGAGCGATCTAGTGGGTATATTCAGATAAAGCAGCTTGCATTTGACTGCATGCCATAGTTATGAAGATTTAGGTAAAGTTTTCTTTAGCATGCGCAGAGTTTAAGTGGTGGGTCTAAGCAGAGCAAAACTAGTTAGATGGAGATTTTATCTAGTAGCTATTTTTTTTTTATTTTGAGGTCCATAAAGGTCGCCAATTTTCACCCCTAGCCAAAACTATAACATAAATCATTTTCAGCCATTTGAGTACAATAAAATGTACCCTGACATACACATCCTAATTACTCAAACCTTTGACAGTAACTCTAATAATCAAAGAAAATGGTAGAAGCTTACCTCCTGTTGTAATTTGAAAAGATGTCTATTGAAGTGCTGCTGCAGCCTCTCATTAGCATAATTTATACAAAACTGTTCGATGCCATTCTTCTGTAATAGTTTAATTAAATGTTATAAGTGAGGAATGGCCATAAAAAGTATTAAACAAACATAAATGACTCAAACTCATACATTGAAACACTCAAACCCATAAATATCCAAAATACTTATGGACCTCCATGTAGATTGCCTCTGAGTTCCCAGTGAGTTGTTAATCTGATCAACAATCCATTCAAATAAATTGGCATAGATTGACTTTGCTAGTGCGTCCCTTGCATCAATGGCCTAGAGAAATTAGAAAGTTAAACAAAAACTCAAGGGATCAACCAATATCAACAAAAATCCACAAAAATAAAATTTTCAGGTAATTACGAACCTGAGACAATGTCAGCTTTTTAACAATATTGTCATTTCCAGCTCGAATTTTACGAGTGGACATAGCAGTCACTAATTGATTGGCAGTGCAGCCTAATAGCTTTGCAGCAGTAGCCAGCCCTGAAAATACATTACAGAATGAAAATTCAGAAAACATTGCCAAAGCCAAAGGATTCTGAAACCAAGTTTTGCAACGACACAGTACAGGATAATGCATTAGAAGAATGCTTTTTGTAGGATATATCAATAGAAAGATAGGTCACTATAGAGAAGCAGACATTGTACCTTCATTTGAAACAACTTCCACGTGGTTTTCATTATCTATTACAGAAAACAAAATGTTCCCCAGCCATAAGACGGCCGCGAGCACAGAAAACAATTTCATTTGGTCTTCATTAGATATCCGAATAGCATCCAGTGCATCCTGCACACAGAGAGAAATTGCATAAGCAACAATAACATACAGTGCAAGCAGAATTTGAAGTAATTAATTTTACCACTAGCAATGAAAATTTTTTAGCATCATCAACACCATCAATCCTTAAGCAGTTACTGTGGCTCAAGTAATTGTAGTCACTGGCGCTTCTCAGAAACATTTTTTCTGCAACAACATACAAATTTAACAGAATTAGAAGGTGAGAAATATAGATGGGATATAAAGAAGGCCTGCATCTCGCTATAGATACAGTGAATCACATAATATCAAGGAGGTATGTATGTTCCTTTATAAAAGCATCATTTCTAACACATAAAAAAAGGGCAGCCCGATGCACGTAGTTTCGGCTTGCGCAAGGCTGACCACTTTGGATCTTTTGTACACTACCTTTCCCTGCATTTATGCAAGCCATAATGAAATTATGAAGCATGATTGTATGATTACTTTTGAGGAGGGGAGGAGCTCCAGAGCACAGCTGATAGAAAATATGATATGATCTCTCTCCTTGTGCCCTTTGGACCACCCTTGACTGCATGGGCAAGACAATGATATATTAGATTCTAAGGGGAAAAATCAAAATATGGAGTTTTAGAAATGTATGAAACTACTATACCTTCTCAAGAAGGACTGCTCCATGAGATTCATTCAGAGGTACATACATGTCAAGGGAAACAAGTTAACAATGCTCGAAGATATCAAGACTTGCTATCCCAACAATAAAGGGTACAGATGACTTACAGGTCTGGATTTTAGCACCACACATCTTTCCAGTTTCAGAAAAATGTATTTCAATAAGTTTTCCCTACATCAAATCATCACACCAACTCAAGAATTACTAAACAATAATTAACTAAGAGCCAAGGACAGCAACTCAACATCAAGATGAACTCACAAATCGACTTGAATTATGGTTTCTTGATGTTTTTGCATTCCCCAATGCTTCCAGAATCACGTTTGTCTGAAGAACCTCAGACTCCATTCCACTAGCACCCCCTAGAGCAGCCAAATATTGCATAGCAATTTTAGCAGTCTCAGTTTTTCCTGCTCCACTTTCACCACTGCAATACAACAAGAAACCAGATAACATATTAAGAATAAGGAAGCCCAGAGTTTAAGAGCAAGTGGATAGGCCCTAGTAAGTTGCTGACCTTATTATTATAGATTGGTTTATGCCATCTGCACAGAAGCAGCAGTTGCATTAGAAGATGATTCTTGCAGACAGTATAAAATATATATTCGCTTTAGAGCCTACCTCGGAGCATCTCATTAAAGGCTAAATCAGCAACAGCATACACATGTGGGTCATCCTTGATCTTTTGCTTGTACTGCATGATGGAAGCTTTCCCATATAGTGCGATATCTTTTAATGGATTGATGGCAATTATAACAGGTCCTGCTTTTGTCTACAAATAAAAAAATACAAATGACGATAAATCTGGCCACATATTAACATAATCAGATAGCTGCATGGTGCTTACATATATAAGATCACGAGAATATCGTAGTTGCAGATTATAAAGAACTGAAGGTTCATTCAAGTAACTCATTTGGATCAGATCATCCACTCCATCAAGAATATCAGGGTTGGCGGGTAAAAGTCTTTCTGGTGACATTGTCAAAACCTATGCAAATAAACTGTGAATAAGAATTTTGCATGAGTTTCAACAAATAAATATACTATGATGGCAACATAAGATTCTCACCGTTCCATTAGCCAGGAGTATTTCAGCATCATCACCAGATATTGACTGAATCTGTCCAAGTTCCCATTTAGCATTTGGTGAAGAACACCACACTCGCATCTTCTGAAATTAAAATGTTCAAGAGTTAATGTTTTGATATGGTTATTTCCAAGAATTACAGAATCTTAAAGACATCTGCTCAAAACATCAAGCATTTATAGAGAACTAGTTCTTTGAGACCTGTGCTGTTGTAAGAAACAACATCACAACAAATGCAGAATGTCAAGTATCATGCTTCTATGCTTACAAAACCACAAGTTTGATTGTCTAGTATCGGTACTTCTAATGTTACAAATGAACACACTCTTGTCATCCAATATCCATTATTAAGGACTACAGTTACATGCCAAAGTATCAGTTTAAAAACTGGCCAAAGTACGGCGTCCACCTTCATTGACCACAAAAAGGCATTTAACATAACTATGTATCGCCTCTTAAATCCTAAACAACAATGAGCTCAGCATATCCTAAAATCAACTACAACTTGATATGAAATTTTTATGAGACAACATAGATATGGTGTTTAACTCTTTAAGCAAAAAGGAATTCAGCACATAAGCTGATTTGATTTGACATTTCTTGCTGTAACTTATGAGTAAGCCTCTTGCCATCCTGTCATAGCATATAGCCGTACAACTAATATAAACGTATTCAGCCTACTTCCATATGTTTGCATGACGAAACATAACAAATCTAAAGGACATAACTCCAGAAAGATAAGCTCCTCACCTTCTGTAGGACATAATCCATGATATTTGTAGAAACTGCTTTCCCATTCATTTTCGCCGTAGCTGAGGAAACTGAAGGGGGGTCCTTACAAACTGTCGCCTCTTTCCTATTCTCATGGAAGTTAGCAACATATGGTGACTCATCCGGAACTTCTGCACTAGAGAACTTCCTCTTAGCCCCAAAAATGCGACCTTTCACAGCCTTTTCTTCCTTAGCCTCCAACGACTTTTCTTCCTTGGCCTCCAACACAACAATATCCTTGTCAACATGTGGCTTCTTGTCAACGGTCATCGTAGCTGCAGCAGCCTCTTTTGCCAAGCCATTCTCAAGCTTGAACCCAGAAGGAAGCGACGGTCGTCTTGACGTAGGCAACCGGCCACGGCCTGTCGGTCGAGCTGGCAATGCCGGCGGCGCGTCCTTGGGCTGCTCGTCGCGCTTCTTTATCGTCTCGAGCAAGACCTCGAGGGAGCTCTTCGGAGCGGCTGGCGCCAGCGCCATCACCGCGGCTGCAGATAGCATTACAACCGGGGAATCAACAAGCCCCCGGCCCAAACCGGCGACTTATACCAAGGGTCACACACCAACTCGCCAAAGCCAGCAGGAGAACAGCACAGGGCAGAGAAATTGCGCCATTCCGCATCAAGATAGCGGTAACTTCTGGCGCAAGAGCCCCCAAACTCACCCAGGGCTCAAAAATGGCACACCCAAACCCCGAATTCCACACACACACTGGGAAGACTCAAAATTCCCCCACAAATCTCTCGAAATTCCACGCTGCCAGCCTCAACTTACTGCCAAATCGCGCGCACCAAGAACAAATTCCGGCGCTGCCCGCCGGGGCGGGTCAAGGGCCGGGGTAAAAACCCAACCTCTGCGCGATTTTTTGAAGGGGGGAAAAGAAATAACCTGGCCAAGCTTGGAATCCGCAAAGCGGCCGCGAAGGCTGCGATATCCGGTGACAGAAACAAAGGCGAAAGAACCCTCGGAAACGAAAGCAAAGCCTGCCGGCTGCCGAATCGAAGGGGTGTGGCTGTGGTGTAGGACTAGCAGCAGCAGCACGCAGGCGGCCAGGAAATCATGGAACGGAACGCATGAAGAGGGAGCAAGAACTAGGGAGAAACAGGATAATCCCTTCCCTCCTCCTGCCGGCCGCCGCGAGAACGGCGAGCCCACTACGAACCGCTCCCCCGAATCAAAAACCAAAAACAAAAAAGAAATTATTTGCTGGGGCTTTTGCTTCTCCCTGACATTTCAAACCTCCCCGTCCCCCTATCTCCGTGTCCTCTAGTATTCTTCCCCCCTCCCCTCACCTCGATCCGTTACTCCGGCAGTGGAAAAGAAATTTTTATCGCAAAGCAGCCAAGTTACCCAATTACCCTCGTTTCCATCCGCTAATTACGCGTTGTTGGACAGTGGCGTTTCGGTTAATCCCGCGTCGACGGAGGGCGTATGGCTGGGCTTGGCGGTTTGGAGGCTTCGGTTCGGACCGTTGGATGCTTGCGGCTGCGGCTTCCGCTCCACGACTTCGGTTGCGGGCGAGAAGTTACGCAACTGCCCCTGGAGGTTGATTAGTGCTCTGGCACAAAGCCAGCCATTTCCGTTCCGGACTGATCTTTGAATACGGCTTGATTTGGTTATTGTTGGTCTTGTTTTGTTGGGCGAAAGAAAAAAATATCAGGAAGGATTATGTCCAAAAGAGAAAAAGAAAAATCCTGTGTGATGAAGCTTCTGTTCGGCAGGCCTTCTTTTGTTTGTGTCTGGCTGTTAGTGTCAAAGGGAGGATTAGTAATGGCATACTCCCTCCATTTTAAAATATAAGCATTTTTAGATTTACATAAGATCAAAATATTTTAATTTTTACCAATAATATCTAAAAATTACATAATTTTTATAAAATGAATTCAAAAAATATAATTTTTATAGGATAAAATATTATTAATTATATATTATTAGTGATAAAGTGATAAAAGTTTGACTTTGATTAAATCTAAAAATACTTATATTTTAAAACGGACGGAGTACTGATCTTTTTCGGAAAAAAAAATAATGTTTTTTGCTATGGTCGCATAGAGATGGTACACTGGTTTAGTAGTTGGTTTTGTTTAGTAAGGGTTTGCAAAGTTCTATGAACTTGGATGAGCGTGCTTATTGGTTGTTGTAAAAGAAGCAATATTTCTATGATTCCACTGTCTTGGATATATTGGATAAAACTATGGAGAGAGAGAGAGAGATGTTGTACCACCGTTAGGTTTGGTAACATGTTGAAAAAAATAAACTAGATATACAGAAGGTAGAACCATATTAGAATTAGAGTCAATTTCTCTTTATTTTTTGCCTAACATGTAATAAAATCTGATTTGTGTTGTGAAAGAGTTTCTGAACGAGCCTTTTTACCACTCCTAACCACCGCACCGTTGTGCGCTAGAAGTAGCTTTGTGAGGCCAAAAAGTCTGCTATGAATTAGCAACACTTAAATTGTAGATTCGTTTGACAAGCACACGCAGCTTTTAATGAAAAAGATTTACTCCCTACATTTTTTAAGTGTTCCATGAAAAAAATTGGCAGTATGTGAAAATATGAGACATGTTATACGTGGAAATAAAAAAAAAAAGGTGGACTCGAAAAACTCAGAAAGGAAAACTTCCGAGCTCCAAATGGATCTGAACCAGACCACGAGATTATGTGAAAGCCTGAAAGATGGTGCGTCCTGTGAACTTCCATATTGCTGCAAATTCTATGGTTGACGCAGGGGACGTCTCACCAAAAGTCTCGGGCACGGCTTATCACTCAACGCGAAATGGATCCGAGAGCACGCACGCACGGACTCGGATTGATCGCGAGCTCGTGGTTGGTTAGCAACATTTTCACGGCCACTACCAAACCTGGGAAACGATCCGAACCAAACATCCCTTGCAGCAGTCAGTCCGCAGTAGTAACGCTGAAATTCCGGGCGGTGGCACCGTGGCAGTACAATCTTGTCTGCTTCGACGTCAGATGTCGAATCCCCGCTCATGGCCGGCCAGCTCCTCCTCGCTGCCGGCGTTGACAGCATCGACTAGTAGCAATTTTTATCCCTGGCACAGCTGGGAGGTGATCGAAGCGGCGAACATGGCTTTCAGTGTACACGAGTGTCTGTACTTGCCAGAGGACATTATTCGAGGTAGTAGTTTCTTTTTAAGAAAAGAAATTATTCGAGGTCTACCGTCTACGTGTACGCGTCCTCATAGCGCAAAGGCCGACGTATAATATATGTAAGCCCATACTCCCTCCGGTTAAAAAAAAATTCGTTTTAAACAATGTTTTGATCAAACATTAAAAATATAAATTACAAATTTAACTTAAATTTAGAAATATAAAAATTATATGATTTGATTTGCTCAGAAAAATACTTTCATAAACATATAAATATGTTTTTTAATAAATATTTTTATAAAAAAATAAAAATCAAAATAATATTTTGAATACTATGCCCATTGTTCAAAACAACTTCTTTTGTCAACCGGAGGACGTACGTAGCGTCAGCCCCACGTGCTGTGGCCGTCGCGAGACGCGTACGCGCTAAGCACACCAGACAAGCAGCGTGACGGAGCTGCTTTGCAGGGTCAAGCAACATGAACGAGGAAGCCGAAGCAGTGTCTAGCAAAGAGGGTAAACCTGCTTTGGGACAGTTAATTATGTGGTTGGCGACTGTGATTAGTACTCCTTGGTGACAGTTAAACGGCTATTTTAGTGTTTTACGAGCGAATGGCTACAGATGTTACATCTTTGCCCCTCTCCTGTACAGCGGCGGGTTTACCAAATTTGTTCAAAAATTTCTCTCAAATCTTTGACACTGTTTAGAATTTTTTAAAACGGTTAATATTTGGGACTTCAAGTAAGTTCTCTTAAGTTTTTAAAATTTTTCAAAGTTGTAGGTTCATCTCGTCTACCTCTTCTGAAGGTATTTTTCGAATTATTCCTAAAATTGTTTTGTTAGTTTTCAAATTTTTTTAAAATTATTTTAATATTTTTAATATTAACGTAAAAAGAGCATATTCCTTATTTCAATTATCCTCCTTGCTTTACTGAATTTTAATCATTAAAATTTGTCAAACAGTTTCTAAAATAATTTTGTTTTTCTTAGAAACATTTCTAAGCTGAAACTGAAATGTTTCTAATTGTAAGAATCGAAACTGTAACAAACGCAACCCCTTTTGCTTTGGGCCAGCTTTAATCTGGCTTTGCTTTCGTTAAGGGTGAAAAGCAGCGGACCGGGGGCTGGGGGGTTGCAAAGGCAAACCACTCTGGTAAAACTGCTCCTCGAACGGAATGGTCGGTCAGCAGCGAGGTGATGAGTTCCACTCGCAGGTGCAGAGTTGCTTTTCCACTGGCCGGGCCGCTGCTCCGCGTCTGGGAAACACACGAGCGCGGATCTCCTGGCCGCTGTCCGGTCGTGGTCCTACGCGATGAGGCGTGGCCGTGGTCTCCGGTTGTAGATCTCGAGGTCGCTCAGGTGAGGGCCGTTGGATTCATTACCCCGGGCTCTCCTGAGCAAACTAATGATGCAGTTGATTCCAATCGAGCACCACGACCAAGGCCTCGCAATGTCCTACCATGGATCGGGTAGTCCAAGCATCGCAATCCAATTGATGGCCGATGAGCAGATCCTAGCCTTGCTTTACCCGGCTACTAATCTCCAAAAGCAAGCGGTTGGCAACATGCATGATCGTTCTGCTACTGGATATCCTAGCCTTTTTCTAGAGTATACTATCAAAATAAAAACAATTCATAAACACAGGAGTAGAACTCGAGCCACTACCACTAGCTTAGCTCAATGGTCACGGGATCCCGTAAGTGCCCACGCCATGATGAGGACCCCCGCGTGCGCGGTGCGCCAAGTACCCTGCGAACTGAACTGAACTGCCGCACCTCGTCGGTGTGGGCGGCAGCATCGATCATTCGATCGGATTCCCTTTGCCGTCGCTAGCAAATGAGTAGGCGCGGCAAAGCTTGGTCAGGATCATGAGGGGGCTCGCCATCGTCGCAGGCCTTGCGTGCAAGGGAGGGCGCACCGGGGCGGCAGGGCGAGGGCAGGGAGACATCCAACCAACTGTCCAGTGTCCAGTGCGTGCGCTAGCTGATCCGTGTTTAGTTTTGGGACCACGCGTATCCGTAACATGTACTCCCGTACTTATTTTCAGTTACACTGTACTGTTCTCTCTGTTTTAAAATATAATATAAGTTATTTTTGAGTTTGATCTTAAAATATAAGTATTTCTGAGTTTGATTAAAGTCAAATTCTTTCAACTTTGACTAATTATATCTACAAATTTAAATAATTTTTAATATAAAAAGTTACATATTATAAAAGTTATTTCATAAAAAATTTAATAACATAATTTATATATAATAAAATATTATTAATTTTTTATTATCAATGTCAAATTAAAATAATTTGACTTTGACTGAACGCATAAATACTTATATTTTAGAAGAGGTAGTACTTGTGCTGCTGATTATATAACCCAAAAGTAGGAGTATGTGTTTTTCTTCATCTACTGACACCTGCTGCTACAAACGGTGACGGTTGGGCACTAGAAAGTTCTTTGAAAATGATTTCCAAGAACTCGGAAGATCACTTAATAAGCTGGACACATACAAGGTTCAAGGCTGAATAAACATGCTGCTCACGGCATCCTCTACAGAAACGCTCGGTCCCAGTGCAGGATCGAGTCAAGACAGCACAGGCAAAGTAATCGTACTTGAGAAATCGTTATGTTTTTGTACTCACGATGTTGAAGGCATACTCACGTTTGTCAGCGTTCAATTAGTTATGCACGGCCGATAATTAATACAGGACCGTGATTGTAACAAGAAGAAACCGAATCTGTTTACGAGCCGGCAAAGCCCAAAAGGATGTGACAGCCAAAACCAACCACGGAAATGATCGCACTGGACAGGTATAGACCCGACGAATTCACCTCTTCGTTGCCCCGCGTAGGATCATCTCAGTTTTTAGAATATCTCATGGCAGAGATCCAGAACGAAGCCCAGATCGCACGGTAGTGGAGCCCTCGAACGAAAACGACGGGAAGCTGATATCTATCTACAGGTGAACGGAAACGACAGGAGGTGTCGCCGTCGCGCGCCCTGCCGCCGCGGTTTTATCTTCACAAGTGGATCTTTCTTCTATTGATCAGGTCCAGCTCCTGCGCGGCCGGGAGCGTGGCCACTCGGGCATTGCTTAGCTTCGCCGTCAGTTTGCGCGTGTCGTGGCCGGCCGGCTGACCGGTGGCGCGCGCGGGGGCGTGGCGTGGCCCCGGAAAGCGCACCACGTTGCGTGCCATCTATCCATCCCTTAATCCTTCTCCGTTCTGCTGAAGCTGCTGCGCTGGGTTTGGTGTGAGCTCGACGCGTCGGTCGCTGCGAAAGCGACGCGGCGGCTTGTGCCGTTTGGTGGCGTCGGCGTGGTGGTGGAGCTGCTAACACACCTCCCCTCAACGGGCCAAGCTAGGTGAAATAAATAACTCTTCAAAGGACGTCGCTGGTCGCCCAAGAATATCGGCCGAGAGGCTGCTCCGGATCGCACAGGATCGGTAGATGGAGCCATGCCCCATCCCGCGTCGCCGTCGCCGGCGTCCTGGGTTGCGATTTTAGCCGGGGGCAGAGGGCGGTGGTGCCGGGAGTTGATTGGGACACATGGCCTGAAATTCTCGTGTGTAAACGTCGGCCTGTTGTACTCGTACGTGCTAGGTTATCGCCATGTGATGTGCCCATCTCCGAGGCTCTGACATGCGCCATTGCTCTGAGACTCATATTGCTTCATGTCAGAGTCTCGAGCTAGGTTTTATTTTCTGGTCACGCAGTGCCTTCTGGAGAGCTGAAAATTTCAGACACTTGCGTGGCAGCTGCGAGCAACCGTGTTTGACTTCAGGATAGGTTTTTTTTTCCTCTCTCTTGATTTTGTATCCACAGTAGTGTGCCAGCAAACCAGCACATGCTTCCTTTCTTCGGTTTCTCATGGTTCAGAAAACGGCCGCCATTTGGAGATCGTTAAAGGACAGGCCAGCAGTCAGCCAAGAAGCAACAACGACGATTGCAAAATATTTTTTTGATTTCGTCGACACCGAAAAGATCGGATCAACGCACCGAAAGCATTAGGTCATGCGAGTCACAACAAACCAGATCAACAAGGTTACCTCAGATAGGTTCGTTAAGATGTAATATCACGATTTCGCTGTGAAAGGTAGTTAGGTTTACAGGCAAAGCTGCAGAGTGGAAGACAACGCGCTCTCTTAGACGAAAAACGACTAGTTTACGAGCAAACTAGCAAAAACTGTCGAATCTCTCGCTCGAGAGGGACCTCGTCTGGGGCGTGAGTGTCGTCGGACGTGCCCTAGATCGGCCGGCAAGCCCTAAGATAGTCATATGACTGTGAAGACCGGTGGATAAACAATATAGGGGGTTTGGAAGAAGATTAGAGTTTGAAGAGGTAAAAAGTAAAAGAACAATTGATATAAGCGATTGCGTTACCTCCTCAATCGGTCGGCCTTAGCCCTCTTTATACAGAGGTGAGGTGGTCTTACCCCGTGGAGCCATAGATCTACTTGATTAGAAAACAAATTAGCTTTAATTTGATGTAAAAACTATAAAAAAAACTTCGGGTATCGAACACTTCAGCACATTGCCGAAGACTCCGGTGGACAAAATCTTGCGTCCAGAGAGGGCTTGTCTGACACTCCGGTACTGTACCAGACACTCTCTGGTACGCGATACTTCGGCATTTTATCGGACACTCCGGTGACGGCTCGGATGTTTTTTGTTAACTCTGTAATTTCCTCGTCCGGTCTCCAAATTAGACGATTCATATATCCGTTTCTATCGTCTCAACGAGGGCTGCGTCATAGAATCTTCAAATCATGGATTTCGCGTCATATTCATGTATTTTTGAACACTTCTTTCATTTTTATATAATTTAGCCAAACTCTTCGAAAAATATCTTCTATGTCCTGAAAAACATGTTGGAAAATAATTCTTGTGAAATAATTATTATCAAATGTATTCGATCTACCAAACTAGAGTATTCGGTTCGAGAAACCAGACCTTTCGGTCTTCTCAAGATGCAAATATTAGGTGTCAACACATGCCTCCTGTTTTTTTGGCAAGTTAGCGTGCCAAAAAATATTTTTGTTACCCAAAATTGCTCAAGTATGATGATAAACAAGATATCGATTATCTAGAAGCGATATAAAAAACTAATTAAGTAGCTGAAATAATATTCTGTCAATTGTAGCAATGTGTTGGATGGTATAAACTAAATATTTCGGCTATTGAATCATTAAAGTTCAATCTATAGTGCGGTATTACACCGGATGGTCCGGTGCGCAAAACACCCAAACCTGAGAGTGCTTGCCGGAGAGTCCGACAAATCATCGGACACTCTGGTGGCTGGACATTTCGGTCATGCACCGGACAGTCCGATGTGCAAAGCACCTGAATCAGAGAGGGCTTGCCGGATACTTCGGCATTATACCGGATACTCCGGTCACCGGACATTCCGGTCCTGTATCGGACAGTCCAGTGTGCAATGCACCTAAACCCGAGAGGGCTTGTCGGATACTCCGACATCATACCGAATACTCCGGTCACCGGACATTTCGGTCCTTCACTAGACAGTCCGGTGTACAAAGCACCTGAACCCGAGAGGGCTTACCGGACAGTCCGGTCACCACGCCGGATAGTCCGGTTGGAAAAATGCTCCAAACCCGAGAGAACTTGCCGGACACTCCAATGACTACAGATTCTGCCCAAAGTGATAACCAAATCATCCATTGGCTTTGTTTTCTCGCAAGATAACATTCATATTTTTGGTCGAATGGAACTAAGCATTTCATCACATATTTGACAAGCATGACAAATATTTCTATTGTAGCATCTTCTTCCTTACACTTCACTTAGCGGCTTTGCCCTCCGAGTGTCGAAGTTATTAGTAGCTCAATGATGGTCGGTTACAACTCATCTGCTATTGAAGTCTCATGCTCTTCTACCCATGTCAAAACTATGTTGTTTTGCATTTAAGCACGCTCATTAAATTATTCAATGTTCGGCAATAAAACTTAAAAGCTTATAAAATGCTTATATGCCGTACTTTAAACTTCTTTTGAAATATTGATCTAGAATTACATAGGCAATGACTAAAAATATTTTCAAAACTTTGATTCGGCTCCATCCAAGTTTGAAACAAAAATAGCCGAGTTATCACTCCCTAAGTCAAAACTGAAACTCCCTTATTGCAAAACTGGGACTTTCGGTTCTTCAGGATTTCAGCATTAGCAATTTTGAGTATCGGTCATTTGACAACTGAAAATTAAGTTCATCGGCATTGCAACCGGATACTCATCATGCCAAATACATAGCTACAATCACTATGTGCCTAAATGGTTAACAACACCAAATTCATGATATAAGATTTAGCATCTAGGCATACATCAATGTAAGCACTATGATCCATCCTTCATATAATTTATATGACCAAAATAGACTCTAAAAAGTAATACAAATGTCATATATGTAGTTATTTCAGTCTTCATAACTAAAATTAATTTCAACAATTATATGATTATTTGAACATAACCCTTCATAGCTTGAGCAATATTTATACTCCCAAGGATTAAAATAAGACCAAAAAGGATGAGAGTAAACATATGAAGATGCCTCCAACTCATACTCATTGGTGACATAGACAATGAATCAAAATGAAGAAATGACCAATAATCTTGATGATCGGGCACATACCTTAATTGTTTTATAGCACTTCTTTTCTCCACTGTCTTCTTTGTACCCATCACTTGATCACCATGATTGTCACGTTCTTGCAAATTTTCTTTGCGAATCCATACCATGCCTTTCTCTTTCAACTCTTCCGCACTAAGTTTTTACAATTCCTTTATTTGTCAATTTGAGAAACTGAGTGGACCTCTCGGTTTTGTTTTTGCCTTGGGAATTGACAATTCTAATTTGCTCTTGGACACTTCCAACTTATTTAGTTCAGATTTGGCATAAAAAATATCAACACTTGGTTGCTTCATCTTTTTGCCATTAATAGCCGAAGCTTTTAAAGCATAAATTGGCTTTTCTTCACTTAAATTCAGATATGAACTTTTATCTTTACAACCATCTTTTTTTACACGATACACTTGTCGGACCACCTTTCTCTTCTCTTAATCTATTGACAGATTCTTCTTATCGAAACGGTCTCTCGTGTGTGGTTGTCTTCTTTTATTTATATTTTGCCTAGAACAGAATTGAGGTTGCATCTATGAACCACGCCATTCCCATGATGAATAAGGATGAAAACCTAAAGTAAGTGATTCATATGGCATCGGCATAATCGGCGTGAAAGTGAAAGGAAGATATGGAGCCTCTGAAAAGACTTTCTTCCTTTGCCGATTCCAACCCTCATGTTTGTATTTTGGAGGCACTCTTGATGGCTTGGGGTAGTTTGGGTTAGAAGCACTCCTCGCATCTCTTTCTCTTACATATTTAGCCAAAAGCTCTTCAAATGTAAGCTTTAGCTTTCTACCCTCATGTTTGTCGTGGAATTTACTTACTTCAATCTTTTTAAAATTGATTCTTGGATTTTTGCTCATTTCATTGACTATGAAAATTGGAAGTTCCAATTTGGTAAACCGGATGTTCCGATTTTTTTAGCTTTGCTAGGTTTGGCCGATTTGAAGTTAATCGATCATGAACAAGCTTAAAAACCTTTTGTTGCCCCCAGTGTATGATGGATCTTCAACAACCTCTTTAAAATCGTTGCTTTTAACAATATCATCATGAATCTCATCGACAGCTACATTTTTCCGTCGGAGGGCTTTAAACTATTTTTACCAAGAATCAACTCGTTGTTTTTAGATGAATTGGCACGTGGCCAATTTGATAATCTTTTACTATCAAGACCAATTGAAGCCAACTGGTCATCCTTATGTGTTTCTCCAGAACTCAATCAACCTCCATCAATGGCCGATTGGACTTTCTGACGGAACATATTGCAATTCCTAGTACTATGATCAAAAGAATTATGCCACTTGCAATAAGCTTGTTTTCTTATATCTTGCAGTGATGAAATGATTTTATGATCTATGATCCTAATAAAATTATTCTCTAGCAAGCTATCAAATAGACCATCACACAGAGTTAAATCAAAAGTGTACTTTGTTTTCTTTAGCCGATTCTTTTGAGAGACGGTTTTAAGGTTCAGCAAACGAATGACTTAGATTTCTTATTTACCTATTCGGCTACGCATTTACTTGTGTTTTTATTTTTGGATATTTAGAATTTATTACCACACTAGCATCGGTTTTTGCAACATTGTTAATCTTGATTTTGTTTTTTTAAAACCTGAATGGCCACAAGTAAACCATTTAGATAACAGCTTGGGCAATGATGAAGTTGAGACTTTGAATGCTAAAATATTACTGTTATCGACCTTTCTAATTTTTACAATGCATGGACTGACACTATATGAAGACTCTTTTTTGCTAACAAGTAAATTACGCTCCTCAATCGATCTCTTAGCATTATTTTCTATGGCAGTACTAATACATGTATTAACTGAAGATTTATGATCTGATTGGGAATTAAGTAAAGTACTTGTAAAGCATATTTTATCAAATGTGTTGGAGAGACGTGAAACCTTGAAATGAATTGAACTGTGGTATGGCAACGCCTTCATCTTCTTTTACTCTCTGTCTCCATGCTCTCGTTGATGATCTTTGCTAACCGAACCTTGTTCGGTTACGGGTTGAGGTCGATGAATAATAGAATAATCACTTGACAAACATATGACCTCTTTAGAAACTTAAACATAACTACCTTTTTTACATTAGATATCCTTATGTGTAGCTGTGTTTGTTTCCGCGATCTCGCTTGTAACTGATAATTCAGTAACAATCGGCTTTTTATTGGAACGACTCCTAATTTTTGCGAGAAACTCTGCAAAATCCGCATCTAATTTCTTCTTTATACTCGAAAATGCATCTTGAGGGAACATAGGAGCTATTGTTGAATTTTCACCCATTCGGTCATGATCATTATTTGAGCTATTGTTGAATTTTCACCCATTCGGTCATGATCATTATTTGCACTTAAAGCCGAATTAGTGGGTGAAGTATATGCAAGCGTGGCATGTGGAGGTATGTGGATGTTTGTTAAATTTTTATTAATTCGGCTACAATTTTTAGTAGCATGAGGAGCCGAATTATGACCATTAAGATTTGAGTATAGTGTTGAATTTATAGGTGTAACCTTCGCTCTATTAATATGCGAGACATCATATGGCACTTGAGAACAATTAGATGAAAGATACGAACTAGCAAAGCCATATGTGTCATGTATCGACAAATTATATGAAGCTATCATAGATGGTGCAATTGGTGTCGATGCATTGAAAGAAGAAACACCATATTGGGCATTCATGAAACTATTAGTATGTGGTGCTTCATAAACGTTGGTCAAACTCAACAAGTTGACATGACTTTGATGAATGTCCATCGGTATATGAGACAGCTCCATTGCCGATGTATAACTATGTGCATATTGAGTGTTGCTAGTATCACTAAAACTTGGAGCAAATACGTTATGAAACAAGAGTGATGCATGACTAGGATTCATACTTGAATAATGGTTAAATGATGCACCACGCCCATCATTATGTCTAGCAACATCAATATAGGAATGTGTTGCATTTGTAAAAATATTAAGCATTGACATCTCATTTGCAAATTTTATCTTGGGTTGATCGTAGCGGTATGGATAACTTGCCATGTGTTTGCCTCTATTCGACTTGATCAAACCGCAACAACAAGGTAGTCTTGATTCCTTCTTCTTTATTCTTGGCTTCTCACGATTAAAAACTGCAACAAGAATAAGAACAACCGCAAATAGATGTAATCAGCCCAAAGAGGCCAGACGCGATGGTGATGACGAATCACAAAAATGGATCAATTAGAGAAAAGGCTAGGTTAGAAAAATTCGGTTACTACGATGAAAACCGAATAATCGTCCTCAGCGGAGTCGCCAAAAAGTGTGTTGACGTCGAAAAGATCTGGATCAACGCACCGAGAGCACTAGGTCATGCGGGTCACAACGGACCAGATCAACAAGGTTACCTCCGATCGGTTCGTGAAAAATGTAGGTATCACGATTTCGCTGTGAAGAGCGGTTAGGTTCACGGGCAAACCTGCAAAGTGGTAGACAACGCGCTTTTGTGGTGAAGAACGACTAGTTTACGAGCAAACTAGCAAAGGACGTCAAATCTCCCGCCCGAGAGAGACTCCGTCTAGGCGTGAGCGTCGCCGGACATGTCTTAGGTCGGCCGGCAGGCCCTAGAACGTCATTTATGGCTGTGGAGACGGGTGGATGAACAATATAGAGGTTTGGAAGAGGATTAGAGTTTGGAAGAGGATTAGGGTTTGGACGAAGATTAGGGTTTGGAGAGGTAAAAAGTAAAGATACAATTGGTAGAATCGATTGGGTTACCTCCTCAATCGGCCTTAGATTTTTTTATATAGAGGTGGGGGTGGTCTTACCACATGGAGCCACGGATCTCCTTCATTAGAAAACAAATTAGCTTCGATTTAGTGTAAAAACTATCAAAAACAGATTTCGGGTACCGGACACTTCCGACACATTGCCGTAGACTCCGGTGAGCAAAATCCTGTGTCCAGAGAGGGCTTACCAGACACTTTGATACTGTACCGAACACTTTGGTACCAGATACTCCGGCATTTTGTCAAACACTCTTAGTGACGGTTCGGACGTTTTTTGTTAACTCCGTAATATCCTCGTCCGGTCTCCAAATTAAGCGATCCATATATCCATTTCGATTGTCTCGGCGAGGGCTGCGTCATGGAATCTTTCAATCATAGATTTGGCTTCATCTTCCTGTCTTTTTGAGCACTTCTTTTCTTTTTTAGTGGAATTTAGCCAAACTCTTTGAAAATATCTTCCATGTCCTGAAAAACATGTTGAAAAATAATTTTTGTGAAACAATTATTATCAGATGTATTTGGTCTACCAAACTGGAGCATCCGGCTAAAAAAACAGAACTTTCGGTCTTTCTAATATGCAAATTTTGGGTGTCAACAGATTCCCTGTGTAACCGGAGCATGATCCATATTATGTACTCACTCTGTTTTTGAATTGATGTCGTTGTTAACTTTTTCAATCAACTTTGATCATTTGACTTATTCAAAAAATTTGCTCGAATGTGTAAAATTTTAAGTTTTAATTCAAATAACTCTAATGATAAATCAAATTATATCAAAATATATGAAATATATTAATTTTTTTTGGATAAGACAAATGATCAAAGTTGAATTTAAAAGTTAACAGCAACATCAATTAAACAACGAAGAGAGTACAAGTGGCAGAAAACCGTAGCCTGAACTGAATGTTGTTGCCGGGTTACGTTTAGTTGGTTGAGTGCAGTAGAAAATATTTGTTCCTCTCAGAGTAGTATTTTCTGATAAAACACATGATCATCCTTCATTGCCCGATTATTCAAGCGTTCAGATCCATGAAATGTGTCGGGATCACGTACCCCGGGTACCAAACATCGTGCTCGAACGCAGAAGGCCCCAGTCAGGGGTCGGACGACCACGGGTTTCGACCCCCCAACGGTGATCTACGGCGGTCACGCCTTAGCCGTGCGGGCACGCGAAGACCCCGGCCTCCGGAGGCCGACCCTCGGGGAGCGACCCCTGGGGGGTAGGTATCGCGTTATGGTACATTTACTCTGATGGCCAACTGCCATCCGTCCTGACGAGACGGGACGAGATTCACCACGGCGACACTCTAGCAGAAAGCTGCGACGGCTGCCGAACAAGACATGACAGCACTGTAGCCAGCACAGTAGCGCCGGACGAGCATCACAGTACCCGCCGCTGCGCATGATGCGACGGGTCACGACCATGCCTGGACGAAGCGAAATGACGGCGACAACGACGGAAGGACTCACCTGTCGGCGAGACGGCAGGATCGTGTAGGACCCACCATTTGTAACCCCAGAGCCCTCTGCTATATAAAGGGAGGCCCAGGGAGCGATAGAGACAGAGAGCACGGGCACGAACACGAGCAACACTACATCACCACGAAGCAACGGTCACAAACACACGAAAGACAAAACCACGAGCTCCATTAGAGTCCAGGGTCCTTGAGTCCTTCCGAGCAAGCACCCCCACTCGCCCACATTCCGGATACTCCCGTGAAAAGAGGATCCCGCCTTTGTAATATTATCGTCGAGATAATCCGCCCCCTGGACGTAGGGTATTACACCGCTCGAGGTGGCCCGAACCAGATAAAAATCTCCTTGAGTCTTTCTCAGACTAGGCCATATCGAATCCGAAGGCACACCTCCCCCACGATCGTATATTTACTGTGTCGGTGGTCAGAACGCCGACAAAATATATCTCAAGCCAAAATTTAACCGTAGATCTCTTGGGAAACACATCCAAAAGAAAAGGAAGGGCTTCAAATAAAAAAGGAAATGTTTTGACCAGGATTGCTGTTACCTATCATGGGCCATGGGCCTGACAAACGGGCCTCATTCCATATTGGTGCCAACTCTCGCCCGTGGGCTTGACCAAAAAAAAAAAAAAAACCGGCAGCAGCTCATGCTTCCAAGGCTCCCCAGAGGCCCAGTCGCCCAGACCACCAAATCCCCGAGAAACCCTAACAGGGCGGAGAAGCAAGGGCGAGCAGGCGGCGCGGCCATGGCGAAGAACCGGAACAAGAACAAGGCCAAAAGTGGCGGCGGCCCCGCCGCAATGGACACCTCCGAGGGCGCCCCTGCCGCCTCCACCGCGGCGGAAGCTGCCCAACGTAATTCTCCCTTTTTCTTACGGAGTTTTCTTTGGGTTCATGGTGTTAGCCTCTTCATCTTCTAGATTAGGGGTGGCTCTCTTCATGTTTCGCTCCTATTTGTTCCGCAGCGATGGACACGTCCGAGGGGAATAGGCCGTCATCAGCATCGGCGGCGCTCAGTTCGATTAATAGGTTCTGTTCCTGCCGTTTCTTGTTTGTTTTCATACTTAGGTTCAATTTTCATATGACCCTTGTGATGAGTTCTGCAAGCAGTCTTACTTTTCTTGCAATGGTTTTTATATACTCCATACAATTATGCAGAGAGGACACAATGACCACTTAGGTAAGAACTACCTCCGGAATTGCGTATGGAACCATATTAGCCACGAATTGTTTTCTGAATTGAAGTCAACGCTTAGATTTTCAGTTCATTTTTTGCCCTGTTAATTGCACTCCACCAATTCTGTTATGGCTGAACTGGAAAATGTATGTTATCTGCACTTGCATGTGCTGTACATCATTGGGTTGTGCATTTTCAAACTTATTGGTCCAGCTTCGCTGAAATTCTGAACTCTTAGCTTATAAAATGTTACCCCAGTGCTTCCGTTCATAGTTGTCTGGCAGCAGTCATCAGGTTTGAATGAAGGTGGTTGTTATTTTCACTGTCATCGATTGTCATCTTAAATGATAGATGGATTAATTTAATCAGCCAGATTGATTGAAAAATAGATTAGGAAAGTCAAGGTGTCAAAATTTAAAGAAAAGCCGAGTAATTGGTAGTATTCAACAAGGTTATGTGCCATGGGCAGTTTCCGCCTTTAATTATATCTTGATGGCATTCTCATTATATGTTCCCTGCATTGTTCGAAGGCTTGTGAGAGTTAGGAGTACTGAGGTTCCATGGATTTCGTGCTTGTATTTTACTTCTGCTATGCCTTGCCATCTCAAAGCTATGCCTCGCAGGTTGCGTACATTACATTGTGCTTTGCTAGATGCAATTCTGTCTGGGAATATGTCTTTACCAAAGTTCTTTTCCTCTTTTGACCAGGAAAATAAAGAAAGGGGTGCAGGTAAAGAGGTCGAAAAATGCAAGAAAAATGAAAGCAATTGCCAAGGCCATATCAAAAAACGAACAGGCCAACGAGAAGGTTCAGAAAGCAAAGAGCAAGAAGACAAGGGTCCAATCTGCTAAGTCTTTGTATGATTGAAAAAGTTTAGTAGTAAGCCAAATTTTGTGCACCCATAATATGTTTGTCCTTTGTAGAGGAACAGAATCATAGGTGCTTCCGTAAAAGAAAAAAAAAGTTTTGTTTTGCCTGCACAGATTGTCCTGAGCTGCTTTCCACGAGACCACGACTAGTGGAATAGCGTGTGCCATTTGCTTGAAAATAGTAGTGTACTAAGTTTCATCAGTTTGTATCGCCAGTCTTTGATTGATTTGGAACCTGATTCAATGCAAGAAATGGTTCTGAAATCACTATCATTGCCATACCAGCAACATAAGAGTATTTCAGTGACCAAGTCTTGCGTCCTGAGAAAGTCTGTTATTAAGACAATTCTTTGAACCTGTTGGGGAGTGACCCCGCAATAAGTGATGCACCTTCCCATGGAAGAATGCTCAAGCATATCCCTGACGAGAAATTTGGCATATATGCTATTTGCAGACAGGATATGTTTGCTGAAATGGATTGCTGGGACAAAGGAGGAATGCTAAAATCTTCTTTCTGTTCCCTTTTCCTTTTCGGCAAAAAAGAACCCAACGACTTTTTCGTCTGTGGGCGTTGAGTGGTGGCTTGTTCCCTGACGGTAGCAATATGGAGTTTGATTTTTTTTACTCTCTTCGTTTTTAAATTGATAGCGTTGTTGACTTTAAATATCAACTTTGTTTACTTGTTTTATTCAAAATTTGTTGGAGAAATATTATATATTTTGTTATAATTTGATTTATCATTAGAGTTATTTGAATCATAACTTAAAATTTTACACATTTGATTTAACTTTTTAATAAGACAAGTGAACTAACTTTTTAATAAGACAAAAAAAATTGTTATTCGAAGTAAACGACGATGTCAGTTAAAAAAAGGGAGAAGTATTTGGTATTGGCTACGTCGTTTGAATCGTACTTTATTTATACTTTCCCTTTGATGGATGGTGGTACTATTGATTAGTTGAGAAAATGAAGTGAGGATTGCTTCTTTGAAACCTTTCAGATCCAGTTCTTACGCAAAGCGATCAACTGTTACGGCAAACCGTCTATTCGTACAGCACTACCTGGTTTTCAGTTTTTCCTAAGTTCTCATCCCATTTTGATGGAAATGAAATAACAAGTACCAAATCTCGCGACGTGTTGCCAGGCGTTCGGCATCACGTACCCGTCGGCGTAGGTGCACCGGAGGATGGGGAGTACGCGAAGTTCCCTGGGTGCCGGAACGACGGCGACGGCACGCCCTTCTTTGTTTTCGATGACTGACCCCTGGGAGCCGTTCAGGGCCGGTCCTGAGATTTCAGGACCCGGTACAAAACTACAAATTGAGATTTTTTTAAAAGATTTATAAATAAAATATACAATTTTATAAAAAAATATCAATTATTTTTTATAATTTTTTTTAAAAAATTTGAACATTCTAGTTAGACTGAGAATCATTTATAATGGTATTGGTTTTAATCTTATTCACTAATTTATTCTCAATCCTCAAGTAAAAAAGATATAGAGAATCATGTCATCAGAGTGTCAGAGGATTAATTACTATATATATATATATATATATATATATATATATATATATATGCATACTCGTTTAGACACTATGTATAACAAATATTATATGTGATATGTATACTCATTTCTTAACGAAAAAATTTGCAATTGTTATATTAAACTAATTAATTAATTGTTATATTGAGTTATTATTATATAAATTTTATATACTACTTATGCCTGATTAATTGAGGAGGAGCCCATGGAGTTGGGGGCTGGAGTGCCCCCCCCACCCCCTTCACGGTCGGGCCTGCCGCCGTTCCTCGTCGTGGTGCTGACGGCGGGGATCGCCGCATTTCCTTACCCACTAGATTTTTGTTTTCGTTTTCACCACGATGAAACAGATGGGTACAGTCGCAGGTAATTAGGTTGGTGGATTATTAGCGACCGCGACAGCGACAAAATACAAATGAAACTATTAAAACACAAAGATCTACGGATATTATGTACTCTCCTGTCCCTTTTTGTGTTTTTATATAAGTCGTTTTGAATTTGAACAAAAAATAAATAAATGAGATGTTTTGAAAATTAAAAGAAGAGAGTATAGTGAAATTGTATTAAAAATATCTTTTTAAAAAATAAAAATAATTTATAATTTTTAAAAAAGTCTAAAATAGTTTATAATTTAAGAAAAAAAGAGTATCTAATTTTCCGTATGGCCTTGTGGCTGCTGATCACTGATTCACCGCCCTCGACCAGACTTCCAAGATACACGAATCGACCAGATGCAACTACTCGTATTAAGAACACTGTTCCTGGTACTAGCTGTCTCTAGTCAGAGCAAGAAGCAAGACCCCATCGGGAACTCCACTCAACGTCGCAGCCTGCACGTGCCTCTAGAAATCTTACGGATACTACAATCGTCAACAAATACGTCCTTCCACAGATATTCTGAAATACTTGTATCTTTTCCAAAAACACACCTCCGCTCCAAATACTTTTTTTTTTTCTATTGTACACACTCAAAACTGTAATACTTTTTCTGATTTTAAAATATTGACATCGTTGATTTTTAACATCAACTTTAATTATTCGTCTTATTAAAAAAATTTAAATATATAAAATATTATTATTATTATTTAATTTATCATTAATAAAATTTAAATTACAACTAATAATTTTACATATTAAAATAAAATTTTTAATAAAACAAATAATCAAAATTAATATTAAAAATCAACGTCGGAGAGTACGTGCAACAAACGTACAACACACCACCCCGTACACCCAACAGATACACGCGGGACCCAGCATGTCAGGCCGAAAGGCGCCAACGAGAAAAAAAATACCACCCCCCCCCCCCCCCCCGCACCACGTTCCCTTCTTCCTCCTCCTCCTACCGAATTCCCGGACCTCCGCTACATACCTTCGCTTCGCTTCGAGCCCCATCGACACTTCCCATGAAGCAAGCAAGCTCCGTCCAACTCATGGCCGATCCGCAGCCCCAAACCGATGTCCTGGCGGAGTCCGCGTGGGTCAACGGCGCGGCGGCGGAGGCCACGCTCTCGGGCGGCGAGCTGGAGTGGCGGCCCCTCGGCGGCGGGGAGGGGCGGCGGCTGGAGATCGAGTCGGAGGTGTTTGGGTGCCGCGTGGAGGGACGGAAGCTCAAATTGGCTACGTTCTCCACGGAAGGATGGGATGGAGAGCGGACTCCGCCGCCGGCCTGCGGCGGGGGGAAAGGGCGAGGAGGCGGAGGGGACGAGAGGACGCGGAGGAGGAGGGCGGAGGTGGTGGTGGAGATGGAGAGCGAGGACGCCGCGGCGCGGTGGGGGGACGCCGTGAGGAATCACCTCGCCTCGCTCGGTAATTGAAATTCATTCACGTACTCTGCTAGTAGCAATTCGGTGATCTCCCAGCTTACTGGTGCTAGTGTTTGACTCGGGGAATGATTGTTTCTGCAGCACACAGATTGCTTATTTTTTAATTCAGTGTTATGGTTGGTGTGCTGGGTTTTTGGTTCTTGATCGGGTCGGTGGTGGTGGTTGCGTCGCGTTCGTTGACTCCATTGAATTGTTGGCAGAGAAACATCTTGGAGTCGCTTTGATTCAATTAGATTAAGATAATTTGAAATGCTTAATTCTAGATTGTTTGGAGGGGTCGTAAGCACTGCCCTGGTTAAAAATCTAAGCACGGTCCTGTTTCAAAATCTTTCTTGGTATGCGTGAATCTGCTCTGGTCAAAGCGTAAAACCTACTAGTAGTAATACAGAAGAGTAAAAATGCAGTGGGAAACGTTTCTTGCGGAAGCTTCTTCTCCTCATTGTCATGCCAACCATTCGTGCTGGTTACGTGTAGCTTTGAATTGTCTACATTTTTTTTTTCACAATTTGGGCTAATTCAGTTTGTGTGTTTTGGATCAACATGACAAACAGCTGATAGCACAAAATGCTTAGCACCTCAACTGTTTGCTGTATTGCCATGATCCATCTTTCAAAAATTGATGCTCTAGGGCAAGTAATAGTATATCCATTTATCTTGTATCTGACGAACTCTTCTTCAGTGATAAAAATGCAGGGAGGATTTGTTATGCTGTATTTCTGTGTAAGCCGTCTGCAGGTCATTTGTGAGATATGGTCAAATGTTCTTCTCAGTGTCGCTGTTAACATCCATTGCTACCTTAGAGTTTCTGTAGCTCTCAAAAAGAAAACCAACATGCTGACTCTTTGTGTGCTCATTTATTATCATCACTTGCTAGTCTCATGGTCTAAATGTTGTTTTCCTGCATATCTCATTAATTCTAGTAATCTGGTTTACTGGTGGGCAGTGTTAGTTTCTGCTTCTCTGGAATTTGTCACATGCCTATACTAGTTAATTAACGCCGCAGTTAGAATAAATATTATCTTATTCATGAGTTTTTTCTTTATCTGTTGCCCCTGCTGCATGCAACAGGCCGGCCAAAGAGACTGTTCATTATAGTGAACCCTTACGGTGGAAAGAGGAGTGGACGGAGTATTTTCCAAACTGAAGTTCTGCCTCTCATTGAAGCTGCTGGTATTGTTTACACCATGCAAGGTTGTGATCTGTGTTTACATCGTTCATATATGGAATTGATGGTATGATGACCCATCACTCTAACTACTACTTGTAAACCGTGTTTAGAGACCAAGCATCGCTTTCATGGACAAGAGCTTTCCCATTCACTGGATCTTAGGAAATATGATGGGATCATTTGTGTCAGTGGAGATGGTGTCCTCGTAGAGGTTAGCAAAACCAACTAATCCAGTGTGCAAATGCAAGTATACGAAAATTAAACTCGGAAAAAAAAACATGTTTCCAGATATTTTGAGATTGTGTTTCTACGCCTCTTTGCTGTATTTTAACTATCTTATTTATTTTGTGTTTAGGTAGTAAATGGCCTTCTGCAAAGGGAAGACTGGGAAACAGCAATAAAAGTACCACTCGGTATCATCCCAGCAGGTAATGATCGAGACAGTTCATTTATCTTAGTGACGTAAATGCTGGTATATTAGGTTACTTTCCCTTTGCAATCGGAACAATAGTATGGTTTATATGAGTTATACCCTTATCCTCTACTGGATGGTAGCTTGAGAATGCTTCTGCTTTTGTTCAGAGTGCAGCATTTGGATACTCTTCGAAATTTGTGCATCCTGATGATGTTAGTAATCTGAACCACCGTTGTTACATGTGAAACAGGTACTGGAAATGGAATGGCACAATCTCTATTGCACGCAGCTGGTGAATCATTCTCGATAGCTAATGCTGTGTTTGCAATAATCAGAGGCAAGTTATTTTCCCTTAATTCAAATTTTTTCACCATTCATATGGGTAGCCAGCCTTTGATATGCTCGAACAAATTCTCATTCAGATTCGTTCTATTACACAGGTCACAAACGTGCTCTTGATGTTACTTCTGTCGTGCAGGGAACGACAAGATTTTTCAGCGTCCTGATGCTTACATGGGGTATGTATCTACTGTAACCACTTGCTGATAACATAGATCACCCTTTTCAGAGATCCTTCTATCACTTTCTCTTTAGTTGTAATGAAACTTCACAAACCTGAAAATGATCTATGAACTTCAGGCCTGGTAGCTGATGTTGACATTGAATCAGAGAAGTATAGGTGGATGGGAAGTGCTCGCCTTGAATTTTATGTATGCTCTCTATCCTAAAATCTTATATCAAGCACTTTAATTTAGCATGTTCCATTAGTTTTCTCTCTCTTTTTTTTTTCCTGTGTCATCATGGACTAGTGTCATCACTGCATAGACATATGTTTATAAATTAGATACTATTATTACTTGATATAATTTCACCAAAGTGATGGATTACAAACATATTTCACTCTTTAATTCCATGTTAAACCTTTAATTCTTGAAAATGTTGTATAGCTCTACATAGATTAGTCTGCATGTACTGTAGCTCTGTAGTACCTTCAAGAATAGTCATGCATTTTATAGCTGCATGATAGCAGAATGAACTGCAGCAGTATGTCTCTGCAGAGATAATTGACTTTAGTTCCCATAACAGATGCAGAGAATAATGACATTTTGTTGCAAATGACTTTGCAGCGCTTATGTATATTCTCTATCTCAGGGTCTTTTCCATCTGTAAAAGTTCACGCTGTGCTCTGATATTTGTGACAACTTCGTTTCAGTTCCTAGTTCGCGTGTTAAACTTGCGACGGTACAGTGGGCGCATCCTATTTGTTCCAGCCCCAGGATATGAAGAGTTTGGTGAGCCTGTTGAGGCGAGCCCAAGCTGTACATCGAACGGGGCCACCACAACTAGTGTCTATGGAGACAAAACAAATGACAGTAATGGTGAAACGTCCGGTTATCCAGGCCCGTCGATCCAAGAAGCCGATCTCCAATGGAGATCACTGAACGGCCCGTTTGTTTCTGTATGGCTCGGCAATGTTCCTTTCGCGAGTGAAGATGCCATGGCGGCACCAAAAGCAGAGGTCAGTAGTTTCTCTACAGTACAGTTTACTTGTTCAGTTATTTTATTAACTGAAGGCCGAAAAAAATTCTTTATTTTGCTGTGTGTATATTGATTAACATATATACCCTTCCTGCAGTTTTCGGATGGGTACTTGGATGCAGCTATAATCAGGGACTGCCCCCGGTGGGACGTCCTTGGGCTGATGTTCCAGATGAAGGACGGCGCCTACGTGGAATCGCCATACGTAGATTACTTCAAGGTTTGTTCTGATGATACTTACCCACGCATCCTACGAGTTCTCGATTCGAACTATGTTGAAACATGAGATATGTCATCTCAAAAGAAAAGAGCGTCGTTATATACTTCGTATGACGGATTGCCGGACATCTCTGATCTGATCACTGCTGTGACCGACAGGTGAAGGCTATCCGGATCGAACCGGGGACGCGCGTCGGCAGTAGCACGAAAGGCGGCATCATCGACTCCGACGGGGAGGTCCTAGCGAGGGGCGACGGGTCCCGCGTCGGCGGCGAGCCGGCGCATCTGATGGAGTACGGCCCACCCATCCAGCTGACGGTGGATCGAGGACTGGCCACCATCTTCTCCCCGAGATGACGACTCGTCAAGCCCTGTTCGCCACGCAAAATTTGAGTTACTACTACACCTCATATTACTTCCACGGTTCCACCCCGTCCTCGCATGTTTTCCTCGCGACAACAATTTAAATCCTGAGAAAAGGACACATCTTCAGTTTTGACAGAACATAACAAATTTACAGTGGCGTTCGAGATCTTCGACGACGCGTCTGCTGGAGTGCTGGTGTCGTGGGCTCGTCGCGTAGCATCCAGCAGTCGCGTTCGTAGTCTTATAAAAAGATGGGCGATTTGTCAGATGTGCCACATGCTACTCCTACCTTGGATCTGAAACGGTGCGAGATCACAAGGACAGATCAGCGAGTTTCTCGCAGAGTCGCAGGAGACGGAGACAGCAGGAAGGAGACTCGATAGAATCGCGATGAAGAGGGACCCAGAGGTAAAAAGTCCTGGCTCTCAAACACTAGTCGATGCACGTGACGACGAGAGGTGTAAGAGAAAACTAGCCAGAGATACGCGCACGTCAGTGCTGGATCGGAGCAGGAGGAACGGGACGGCTGTTTTGCCTGCTCTGGCCGTGAACGAAAGCCCCCGCAGCGATCCGTCGGTCCTGCGAGGCGAGGCCAACGCGGGCGTGCCGCCTTGTATACCGCGCGCTGCTCGGTCCGTTGGGTGACCCTGACCGATGAGGAACGAGCATCTTTCCGATCCAACGCGAGTTCTGGGTAACCGGTGGCGACCCGGCCTGAAGGCTGAATGCGAGCGTCATCGTGAAGCCGCAACCGCGCACCGACGACACGAAATATCGCGTCGTAGCCTTTATTTCTTTCTTAGCATCGTCCGTCGCTTGCACGCAACCGCGCCGAATAAACGAGCAACGACGAGTGTTTCCGCGTGTTCGGAATTTTCCACGGTAGGTGCCCCGCCCGTGCGTGCGTGCATGCATGCATGGACCATGGAAATAAGATGTACTGGTACGTGCTGGCAGGTGGCGCACGCATGTGTGCATGCATGCCTTGTCTTTTTAATTTCTTGGACTCCACCAGGGCAAGGTTATAGGGCGTGACATGCGTGCGTCTCGTGCAGGGCTCCTCTCCGTCGCCGCCACTGGTCTGGACCGCGATGATAGGCTGTGGGCCTGTGGCTGGACGTGGACGACGCGATCGATTCCATCGCTTCGCCAGCTGGTGCCCAGTTCCTGTTTCGCCGAGCAGACCTGGTCTCGCTTTTGCATAGTGCTGCATACGAGTACAATCTTAGAGCACGTTAGTACCACTCCTGGACTATTTTTACTACTCCAACAGCGTCTCTGACTCATCCTCGTGTGGGGGTGGAGAACAAATCGGCGCGACAAGACGTGACGCTACACGTAGTACTGGTAGGACTCCTACACTGGTAGGTACAGGGTACCGTTCGATCAATTCTCGACCGGTCGATTCGAAAGACGAAACCACCCATTGATCTGCGAAACATTCCCCGTCTCGTCGCGCGTGCCCTGCCCCAGGGCCGCAAGCTGGCCGCTGCGGCGAGCGCGCGGGCGCGGCGTCGTCGGGGACCTCAGCGGCGCGACACGTGTTTCTCCAGCCCTGTCCATTGCCACTTGCTTTTGGTTTGTCTGAGCCGTAGCTGCCGCTCAACTGCTGCCGCACGAGAGGAGATAGGAGTAGTGAATCAGAGAAGGACCAACAAGACTTTCCTCGATCGCGACCCAACGCACCGCCGTGCGGCTCGGTCTCGTCGGGACGTGTGGGACGGGCGGAGACGAGTCGCCCGCGGACCGGCGGCGGCCGGATGTACGCACGCCGCGGGGGGCTCCCGTGCCCAGGTGGAAGCGGGCGCGCCGCGACGAGGCGCGCACGACGCGTCCGCTGTCCTTTCCCCCTGTCGCGCGAACGCATTTCATCTTATCTCCTGCCGGCACGAAGACAGATGCCGATGCGAATGAACCCGGGCAGGCTGATCAGTAGTGGTGGACAAGCCTAGTGGTGGAACGGATCGGGTGCGTGGCGTGTAGCCATGTACTCCACGCCTTCCCGTCGCGGCCTCGCGGGGGCGCGAGGGGGTGAGGCGCTGCTTTTCTCGGCGCCTGTCTGCCGTGCCAGGTGAGGCGCACCGGCGCGCGTCACATCGCCGCAAGCCGGCCGCGCCTCCCGGCACCGATGACCATGGCATCGATCCCTGTCGCCCGATTCGACGCCGCGCGCCCGGCGCCCGCCCATCATCTCATCCGGGGGCCAAGGATCCGCACTACACGCACCAAACCAAACGTCGGGTTGCCTCACCAGCCCGGTCGTGAAAAGAACTCTATTATTGCCTCGCCAGTTAGCGTGCGTACGCTCGCGACCGTTGTTTATTCGTCTCCTCCGCTGCGCGTACGTCGGATCGGCGATTATTACGAGTTAATTATCTTAATTTACTTGCGCCGGTTGTCCCTTTCGTCGGTTTATTTTGCGTCCTCGTGGTAGAAGGAGCAGCGACGGCCTGGGATTGAACGTGCATGGGTGGTTCGACCACGTTTTCCTCCGGTTGACTTGATGAACCCGGTTGAACTTCAGCAGAGGAAGATGCTTGGACGGCCTGATTTAAGTGTCATTTCAGTTTGAGTATAGAATTAAGAAACGTAAAAAAGACGAATTTAGGAATTAAGAAACGTAAAAAAGGAGAAATATGATGAAAATGAGTAGAAGAGATATATAAATAGAGATTATATTTTAGAAAAATTATCTCTACTCTTTAAAAAATACAGTTTTTTCTACGTACACATGTAAAATCAACAAAGATGAGTTAAACTACATGCACACGAAAAATACATCCAGAGTTATATTTTTTACAAATTTAACTAATGAAATCTCTCTACAAACATATCTTACAAATTTAATAAATGAACTTTTTTAGATCTCTTAAATCTTGGACCTATAGTCTATTATTAGGTAACAAAACATAACTACCCAAATCAAATATATGAGATTA
Source organism: Zoysia matrella (assembly GCA_001602295.1). NCBI lineage: Eukaryota > Viridiplantae > Streptophyta > Magnoliopsida > Poales > Poaceae > Zoysia > Zoysia matrella. The sequence goes on from BCLG01000457.1 coordinate 140,433, forward strand.
AAAAAATTGTTAAAAAATAAAACAAATTTATTTTAATATTAATATATTATTTTTAAGTTAGCGTGGATATTGGAACTAGTGTTTAAAAGTGCAAATCGGCGCAAGTTCACGACATGCTGTACGCAAATCGGCGCAAGTTGAATGCAGGATTTTATGAGGAACCAAACGAACCGGCTTGCGAGCGTCGAGTAAGCGACGAATCGGCGCCATCAGCCATCACGCAGACGATTACGTCGTGGTGGTTGATATTTTTCTGAGGAAAAATTTGTTTGCTACTGCCTTCGTCTCTAAATATATAAGTATTTTTAAATTTAAATAAAGTCAATTTTTTTAATTTTAACTATTAATAATATAAAATTAATAATGTTTTATCATATATATAATCATGTTATTTAGACTTTTTATGAAACATATTTTCATTATATATAATTTTTTATATTAAAAATTATTTAAATTTATAAATATTATTAACTAAAATTGATAACGTTTGATTTTAACTTAAAACCAGAAATACAGACAGTACTTGCCTCTACTAGTCGTGCTCGACGGAGGGAGGTGAGACCGAGGCGCGCCCCGCCGGCGTACACGTAGCGGCAGGCAGCAACCCGAGCGGCGGCGGCTCCTACTACCAGTTCTACCGCTGGTGCTGCTGCTTTTTCCGGGGTTCCCTTTAAAAGGCTCTCTCCTCCTCCCCCCTCCTCTTCTCTACTCTCTCCTCCTCCCCCTCCTCGTCTGTTCCTTCCGTTCCACCCGCCCCCACGATTCCCACGCCTCCCCAAAACCCCTCCTCCCA
>BCLG01000457.1:141578-151837 GCA_001602295.1 Zoysia matrella
GCCCTTCTCCGTCTACGCTGACCTGTGCGGCAGATGCTAGTACGTACCAGTACCTTCCCTCAATCACTCCTCACGTCCACCTCCGCCGGCCCAATCGAGCGCTCGATTCGTGCCGGGGATGCTCTCGCCGTCGGGGACGGATTTGCCGATGGCGCCCACCGGATCTACGTGGAGTGATCGCCACGTCGGTGCGATTTTATGGGATACGCGGGGGTTTTGTGCAAAGTGGGCTGGCTCTTTTTGGGTCTGCTTTGACTTGCGTGCGACCTCGTTTGTTCTTGATGCATGCATGCGTGTTGCTCTTGCTCATCGCTCTCTGTTTTTCTGTGACCAGTTCGCAGTTCGAGCAGGGGATATACTGCGAGACATTTCACTCGGAGGAGGGGGGCTGGAGGAACTGCGAGACGTGCGGGAGGGTACGTGTTTGCGCTTGCATGCTTTGAGTAATTCTACATCTGGATGCTTTGTGCCTGCTCATTCATCGGTTCTTCTGTTTGTGTTCTGCTCGAGCAGAGGCTGCATTGCGGCTGCATTGTATCCATTCACAAGTACCAGCTGCGCGATGCTGGTGGGGTTGATTGTGCCAAGTGTGCTCGTAGTACCCGTGCTGCCATGGTATGTCCTGAAAATTCTGATTGCCAATTCGTATTCCGGTTTTTGCTAGGGATTTGCTATTATTAGCTCAATGAGATCTGTGATGCTCAGTGCTGTGCAGCTTCCAGTTTTGCACGCATGTCCGCTTCCTGGTTCTATAGCATGTTGGGCTTTATCCTTGTTACGTCCATTGCTGCATAGAAATATCTTAAGGGACTACAGTGCAGTTATACTATTTGGTTAGCAGCATTAGTTAGGGAGGTGTTGCAATTCTGATGTCCTGTTTCTGTGCTGCTTTCTGTCATCTACTGAAGTTGATATTAAGAACCTGCTAATATCATTCAGTGAAGGCCAACAGTTAACTTGTGTAGTTATGTGATGGTTGCTTCTCCTTTTATGTTTGTGAAAACCTGCTAATGTTATTTACTGACCTGACAATTTGCTGCTTGAAGTATGCCCTTTTTTTTAGTGAAGACACACGCATTTATTGTAATAACAGACATAGTCGGAGTTTGCATTTCATTGTTCCCTTTCAACATGTTTATTATGTGATCCATCATAGATCATAATTGGTTCTTATGGTTCTTAGGCACCCCCTTCTCCAGTATGGTCACCTTCTATGCATGTGCCTCAAAATGTAGCGGATAGAAAGGAAAACCCTGTGAAGAGCTGGAGACCTCCTGCTGGTCAAATTTCAAGTCAGTGGCGACAGACTAGTATGTGGAGTGTGTCGAGTGTACAGTCAGACTTGCAGCAACGTCTAGCTTATGAATTTGATCGACCTAGTGGTAGCGAAAAATTACTTCCTGGGCGCACTTTTATTCATGGCTCTGAAAGGAAGTTTGATGAGATGCATGAAAGACCAACAACACCGGCCAGCATGAACCAGCTTTTGAGGGATAGAGATGCTAATGGGCATGGTCAGCCCACCAATCTGGATCCAGCATACTATGCTCTATACCACAGAGAAGGGCCACATCCAAGTAGTGTTAATGACCCTGGTCACCATGGAGGAGAAAATGAATCTTTCTCCGCAAGGAGAGTGGGAATATCTGATCCTTCTACAGGTCTAGATGCTGGCTTCAAGCTTGATTCACATCACCCATCTGATCAGCCATCTCTTTCAGTTGGGTTGCCTTCTAATTTTGCATCCACAAATGGTCCAAAAGAACATATCAGAATTGCGTCTAGTCAGCCGCAAGCTTCATCCTCGCTGCAAAAACAGTTCTATGCTCACCCTGTAAGCGGTTATAATGAGTTCCAAGCACAAATGCGCAACGGAAGACCCAGAATGGATGCAAAGGCGAGATCTCAACTGCTTCCTCGCTATTGGCCTAGAATAACCGACCAAGAGCTACAGCATTTATCTGGAGAGTATCCAATATATTCTACTTACATTTATGGGCACTTTCCCTTTAAAAGATACTCTGTTTAATGTTGTAAATAATATTTAAATTTTGTTGGAAGTTTATCTCTTAACTCTTTTATTTCTGTTTATAGCTGCACCTGACATCATTCTCAACTCTTTCAATATGTCTGTTTGAACTCTTTATGAAGTGTTACCTTAACTTTCCCACAGTTCACACTCTGTTACTCCTTTATTTGAAAAGATGTTGAGTGCTAGTGATGCTGGACGTATTGGTCGTTTGGTGTTGCCGAAGAAGTGTGCTGAGGTGAGTCATTGGTTTAATTGCCCCCCTTTTTTTTTTGCTTATTTTCTGAGTATTCGTGATTACTATGCTAGTTACTTTTAAGTTTTTTGGCCATGGAAAATTGCCTTAATTTTCTTGGCTAGTTCTATTGGTATTCTCTGTTTTTTTATATATATTTTCTCCATAGCATACCTTGTGCCCTAAAGATTGTTGATGAGCCCATCAACTAAATTCGTTTCAATACATCATAACAAAGTGTATATTTAGTTTTATCAGAATTTTAATTTTTTTTCTTCTGAAATTCTGGATGATGAATTTTTATGGGAGAATCTGAAGGTGCTCTTCCTTGGATGAACTGATATTATATGTGCTTGGGATGAGATATTTAAAGTTATTAATCAGTTATTTTTTCTAGTTTATACACGTCATAATAAGTGAAAATAGTTTAATCGAAAACCATTTTGAATAGGCATACTTCCCTCCAATCTCTCAGCCTGAAGGGCTCCCCTTGAAGGTTCAGGATGTCACTGGTAAAGAATGGATGTTCCAGTTCCGTTTCTGGCCTAATAATAACAGCCGGATGTATGTATTGGAAGGTGTCACACCATGTATTCAGTCAATGCAGTTACAAGCAGGTGATACAGGTATATATCTTTTCTGAAATGTATGGATATTGGAATAAACCTATACTGCAGGCCTTTTTCTGACGCATAAAGATGTCATACATATTTTAAAAAACACCTGAAAATATTGTACATATTTACAACAAAACACCTGAAAAAAAACATAAATTGACATTACTTTTTCATTCTGCGTAATGTTTCTTGCTCATTTCCTCCCTGTGGTTTTTTGTGATATCTTTTAAACATATGGATCGATTACGGGTGCGATTGATACTGTTCCAAATTAACTGAAACAAAAACATTTAAGTTTCTCCCGAGAAATGATTCTCTGCTTGAATCAGAATCAGTTCGGAAACTGTTTGGCTAACTGTCTGGATTCATATTCACCAAAGAGAGGATGATTAAATTTACAAATTTAGCCCTATTTTGAATGCGCTACCATATTATCTATTTTTAATATATATTTTATAATTTATAGTCATTTTGTGAAAATGATCCTGGTAATAATAAAATTTAGAACTTTTCTGGCATTGATATGTTTACTGGAATATGTTTATGTTTAGGCAAACTGTGTGTCACATGTGTGTTTCGTATCTGCCCCATGTTTGACTTCCACACACCGAATTAGAAAACAGGGGGGGTGGGGGTGGAGCAGCTACAGATCATAGAAAAGAACAAAATGGGTCGAGCTGCTTCTTCCAGCCAGCATTGAGCTGTGCCTCGGGAGAAGGGGGGGTGGGTGTGAGGAGCGATGATCTAGTGCTCTGCTCGCTGCTGGCTTCAAGCTGTGACTCCCGGCTGGCTGGAGAGCCGGCATTAAGCTGCAACTCCCTGGTGGTTTATTTGGCCAGGCGGTGGCAATTTTGTCTTAAATAATCGTGATGTTGGATGGGAAGTGCAAACGAGTGAAGCGTTTCAGGGTTGAAATACCCTTCAGGCTGTTTTGCTTCTGTAGGCAAAAATCGATCATTTTGCTTCAAGTTACCTCTGAAACGTGTTTTTTTTGGGTATGGTTCTGACCGATTCAATCTAAAACGATTCTATTTGCCAAACAGGGACTAAGCTTACAAAAAGTGCATGACATAGTTTGCTATTGAACCTATAAATTTTTTGTACTGCAGACATTTGTTGGATTCCTAAATACCGAATCTGTGTATGCACTAAAATAGAAACAGGAGCACTCTCTGTTATGTTACCTGGGTCCACTCAGCCCATTAGGATATGTTAAGGTCTGATAGATATTTATAGTTCCTATGCTGTTGCAAGGTTTGTAACTCTGATATTTTCGTGCTGTCTACATTATTTCAGCCATGCTGCATTTCTTAAATGCATCACCTGACCTTATTTTATGTTATTAATATGTTTACTCTGATTTTTCCACTTGATTTGCTCCCTTTTCTTTTTTTCGTTTTCACTTGACCTATTTGCTACTATTTTCTTCTGTTCTAACTCGTTGACTTGTGGTTCAACTTTTCTCTAGTAACCTTCAGCCGATTAGAGCCAGAAGGGAAATTGATCATGGGTTTCAGGAAGGCAACAAATCTTTCTACCGAACAGGTATGCAAATTATGGTACATTGTTCTGATTGTAACTGCCACTTAAAATACAAGCTAAAAATTTTAATCTCTGGATAATTATTGCTTTATATAAAACACATGGATAGATTAATCAGATTCACAACCAATTTGGATAGGTAAAAGACACGCTCATTGAATTTAGCTAGCGTAGGCTGTTATATTGTTGAATGTACCATACTCATCCTCTGTCTCCTTTGACAGGATCAAACATCAAAACCTACCAATGGTGCTCCAACATCTTCAGAGGTAAATGGTAAAGCTCCTGCTCCAGATTCGAGTCCAAATGCTGCAGCAACCCGGCAAAATAAAGTCAAAATAGAGAGCAACAGTTCTAGCCCTGTGGAGCAAGCCACCGCTTCTAAAATAGACAAAGGAGGACCTGCACAGAAGGAAGGCCAAGGAACCGTTCAATCTTCCCAAGTGTCTGTCAAAAGAAAAGCAACTTCTGTTGGCCAAAAGATTAAGCGACTACGGATGGATAATGAGGAATCCATAGAACTGAAGATAACATGGGAGGAAGCTCAAGAATTACTTCGCCCTCCTCCTAAGGCTCCCTCTGTTGTTGTTGTTGATGGCCATGAGTTTGAGGAATATGAGGTGTGCCACAACTAAGTTTCGTCACCTGCTATAATTGCTAGACTACATTTTATTTGTGTTACTAAGGCATCTATGAACCACAATAATTCTGATTATGGTTTCATCAGACATGTTGCTTGTTGTATATTCTTGATGGCGAAGAATAAAAGACATGTTTTGTACTGAGATCTTGTGCTTTCAGGAACCACCAATACTTGGTAGGAAGACACATTTTGCCACCAACCAGTCCGGGTAATGTTTTCTTTACATATGCCTTTCTGATGTTTAATTATTTGATTTACTTTTACATTAAAGCTCCAATCTGTAATTCTCTTAGGGGTGCCCCATCCGAACCTCTTAAGTTGAAACATTTTTCTTAGGGGTGCCCCATCCAAACATCTTAAGTTCAAACATTTTTTTGAACTAAAGAGGTTCAGCAGTGACCCTTAGAACTAGGAGGTTCGGAGGTAACCCTAAGGGTAACAATCACAGCCCTAGACTTTCCAGTAATGTAAATGTTTTTATTTATACTTTTTCTCAGGTCTAAATATATATTTTTTAACAGTGATACTCATCAGTGGGCCCAATGTGAGGAGTGTTCCAAATGGCGGAAATTGCCGGTTGATGCCCTTATGCCCTCTAAATGGACATGCTCCGAAAATAAATGGGATCCAGAAAGGTGACATTTCTGTTTATATGATTCATTTCATCATGAAGATTCCTTTCCATTTAGTGTTCCCTACTAGTAATACTTGAGGAATCAAGGACATCAAGGTAGCAAATCATGCTAGGCATTCATAGTGACCTAACTGGCAATGAATCCTGTTACAAAAAGAAAACATGCTTATATAATTCTCTCTCTATCCTAGAATTAGTGTTGTTTTTGACTTTTTAAACTTCACGTTTGCCATTTGTTTTATTTATTCTTTTATAAATATAAAAACAAACAAAGCATGCTTAAAGTGTTTCTAATAATAAAACAATTTATAAGAGGCAGATTTTAAAATAGACCCAAATGATTGTGGACCGTTCATTTATGCTGATCTCAAGGCTTAAATTGTTCTTTTACCTCCTAGTAGGTAAAGGTTAGACAACAATTATTAATTACTGCATCATTCAATTTGGAAAGTAATTAGTGAGTTTTGCATGTGACAGTAATCAAGGACACGTTGTTGGCTGATGTTATTTGTTTATTTATATAATCAACGGCTCAGATCGAATTTGTGTCTTACCTCTTAGGAGATGAAACAACAACGCTAGGTCTGTTTTAAAAGGGCTCTTGTAAGAAAATAAATGACATTTTCATATTTTTTTGTGAATAAGAGGAACGGTCAAATGTGACATATAAAAGTTAAAAAACGTCACTTATTATAGGAACAAAAAGGGAAAAATGAAGCCAATGTAAGGCTGTTATTTAATGGCCCACTTAGCCCATTTCGTTCTCAAGTTTTCTGGCCCAGTCAGCCCAAGTACACCTTTCGCGTTGCCCTAGCATCTAAACCTCGGCCAGCACCCACATCCGCCACATCCAAAGCTCTGGCCTCAATGAAGCGGGGGACGCAGCACGCCTGTGAGCTCAGATCCAGCTGCACGATTTTCAGATCTTGGCAGGTCGTTGGTTGCGGCAAACCAGGGGCATGGCGGCAGACTAGGTGGCTGTGACAGCCTGAACACCCACGCTTCTGCTTTGTGCCGCCCTCCCGCGTTGCATCCAAACATTGGGCGCGCGTAATGGACAAGTATACCCGAAAAAGAGCGGCGCCGTCCCACTCAGCGTGTAACCATGCTGAAATGGATGCTTACTGCCGCTTTTGTTTCCCTAGGTGCCTTATTTATTTGCTAATGATATGGGTCAGATTTTGTTTTTGTCACTTGTCACTGGTAACTTATTAAAACTTATGATTCTGCTTGCACAATACATGCAACTGTGTCTAGTGATCCTTTGAATACAGTCTGCTTATAGATGATTTGACATAGTTCATAATATTTATTAATTGAGATACTATATTTTTACAAAATTCTGCACTGTTGATTAAATGCTTTTTAAAGACAAGGTGTGTTGTTTTCCCAATTCTCTTATATGGTTTAGTGGTAATAATAAATTCAGTTCTGTTTAGATTTTTGACTTTGGAAACATTAATTGATCTATTTTTTTTGGATGATTCTGTGTTTTAACCTGGTTTTAAAATTCTTTTAAGATATTTTATTTTTATTTTGCAAGTGGTTAAAGATGGGTTGCCCATCACTGTACATTAGTACTGTTCAGCTAATTGGCCCTTCTATTTTCTCTAGATCTTCTTGTGAAGCTGCACCAGAGATAAGTATGGAGGACCTTGCAGAATTGATACCTATAAAATCTGGTATGATATATGTTGCTCCAAAGTGTTAACTATGGTTCTTCAGAAGTTGGATAGATATTACTAGTGTTTATTATTTCTCTATATAGACTTGGAATATGAATATCAGTAGTATTGAACTAGATTTCATAAAGCTGTGGGTTACATTCTGCTATCCTACAAAATCAAAGCCTTAGGTATACTATGGAGAAGGGCCGAGCATTACAAGTATCTGGATGTGCAAAGGTCCTCATTGTTTTAGTGCATTCTGGAGTACTTGGCTGCATCCATTACCCCTACATAGCACATATTATCAAGTTTCACCTCCCATTGGGCTTCTAGGTTTATATTAGAATATGGATGTTATTCAATGAGCTATATCTGCACTTAATGGTATATTGGAGCTGCAGTTGCGATTAGTGTTCCTTTGATAGTTGAAGATCTCTGTCTCCATTTGTTACTGAGAAACTTGGTGAATCGCAGGTTTTGGTGGAGCAAAGAAGTCCAAAGCAAAGATTGAAGCTGACACAATTGATGCTTCGGATGGATTGGACACACTTGCAAACCTTGCTATTCTTGGTGAGGGTGAAGCTCTTCCTTCGCAGCCGACAACAAAACATCCTCGTCATCGTCCTGGCTGCTCATGCATTGTATGCATCCAACCACCAAGTGGGAAGGGCCCAAAGCACAAGCAGACATGCACTTGCAATGTCTGCATGACGGTTCGTCGCCGTTTCAGAACACTAATGCTTAGACGTGAGAAACGCAAGGATACAGGCTCACCTCGTAAGAAAGAAGCTAGCCAAACAAGCGAGACAGTTTTACAAACTGGATCTGGCCCGCCGGCAATCAGTACCAGTGCAGATAGCTCTCCCCAGAAAGCAGACACCAATGCTGATGGGCCTGAAGACATGGCAGTAGATCCTAAGATGACATCCTCACCTGTCAAGAATCATATTGACCTGAATAGTCAGCCTGACCGAGATGACGAGCAATCACCGAAGGCTGATGCAGGTGCAGCTGGTGCGACCAGACTCCTTCGAGACAATCTGACTTAGGCTGGTTTGCTGCTCACAGTTGGGATCATACTTTGAAGTGGAAATACATAACATATTGAATATATCATTTCCAAATGTCCATTCCAACGAAGGGTGTCATGCGGAGTTGTAGCATAGGTGTTTACCTTCCTATATACCAAAGATCCAGTTTTCGTTTGCGGAAGCAGATTCCAGCCTCTATGTTGTCTTGTATACTATAGATCAGGTCGGTGTTGCGTGGGGGCGTTGTATATACCCTGTATGTGTTGTAAGAACAGCGCTCTGAGCCGCAGGTTAGCCGTAAATAATTCGTGTATTGAATTCATTCCAGTGCTAGGAGATATTTGTGCTATTTCACTCCGTTCCAGGGCCTGGCAGCCGCTCCAGGGCAGATTTGCTTTGTAGATTGCGCATGTGTTTCAGATTTGTGTTCTTTATTTAGGGCTTTTTTTTTGTAGGAATTATGATTATCCAAACATTTGCTCATAATTTAGGGTCCCTTTAGTAGGGATTATGATTATTCAAAAAATTGCTCATACTTTAGATTATTTATAAAAATCACTTATCTAATTTATTCATATAATCAGTTTTTTTTATGTCAAGAGTTATGGAAAAATAGCTTTATCTATTATGGATTATATGTGGTGGGAAGAGAAAAATGGTTCAATGCTACTATTTATAGATTTTAAATGCTAGTACAAAATATAAAAGTGATTATAGGTTTTAAATATTTGGTAAAGATTATATCATAAGATGTGATAATTGGTAGCAAAAGCAGTCTCATAATCTCTAATTAAACGGGACCTTAATAAAGGTGATCGCTGCTCTGTTTACAATGGGAAGCGTAGATAGGGTCGTTCCTGCAGCTGCTAAAATCAGAATGAAAGAACGAAGAAACATTATGTTTCTTCTTTTGATTTGCTTCCTCAATTGTTTCTACTGAAGCTTGAGCTCCTTGACGCTGGGCCTTCACACGGCACTGCCACGAGTGCAGCGTAACGCTGGTTGTTCCCCAGTTCTGGGACGACTCAATCCGAACAAGCACGAACGAAAGAAGATAAGCTGGAGACCTGCAATCGGAGCTGGGTGCATGTTCGCAGGCGTGTATTTCAGAGTACTATATGCCCATAGGGGGTGTATGTTCGCAGGGGATATCTGCAGGCTAATTTTAATTGCAATTTTATAGATATTTACAGATTACTGGTAAATTTAAACGAAGTGTGGACTTATACCCTCTTCCTTACATGCACGTGCATTACCACTTTCTCTACCTGTGTCCCGGAGGATGGTTTGACAAAGAACATGGAAGTTTTAGTAAAACACAAGAACCAGAAATTTTTTCTCCATTATCAGATGAAGCCCAAGCGAAATCCACTACGTTTCCAGGCAATGTTTGGTTATCGGCCGTAACCCAAGTGAAAACCAATCAGGGTGCTGTAACAAACACTGGCTTTCCCACCACTCGATATGGCTAATCAATACATTTCCAAACATCGATAACAACACACAGCAGATTAACAGCCGAGCTTATAATGAGCAACGGAGCAAAGAGCAGCAGCTCGGTAAGGAGATCAGTACCCATGCCCCGCAAAGGAAATTGGGGTCTGTTTGAGGATGCATCGGTCACGCTACCAAGAGATTAAACTGTACAAGACAGTTCGTAGACTACGTTCTATCTAAACCAGTCTTTTTTCTCTCGTGCAGAACACGCACCATCACCTCCTCAGTCCTCACCTCACTCCACAAAAGCAAACTACTCCTATCTTACACGGACCACGAACCAAAGCCAAAATCGAGAACGAACTCGGAACCAAAAAAAAAAAAAAAAGTAACCTTCCATTGCAAGTTGAGGCTGTTTTCAGTA
>BCLG01000457.1:151843-174485 GCA_001602295.1 Zoysia matrella
GCTGTTTTCAGTAATGGCTGCCCCTGCTGAGCCCGAGCATTTCGTTGTAGTGCTTGAGGGACTCCTGCCGCTGCAGCCGCATCTCCATGTTGAACTTGTTGATGAACGCCTCCACCCGCCGGTTCAGCTCGTCCTGCCCGAGGGACGGCTCCCGCCGCACCGGCGCCGGCGCCTTGCTCCCCGCGTCGTTGAACGTCTCCGCCTTCCGCATCGCCGCCGCCGCCGCGGGGGCGGGATCGACCTCCCCGCCGCCGGACGGGCGGCGGCCGGGACGGGTGTCCCATGTGTCGGACTTCTTGAGGTGCCGCGCCAGCGGCGGCGCGCGTCCCTCCGTGATGGCCTTCCACGTGCTCTCCAGCGTCTCCTCCTTCCGCGGACGCGCCACCCTCAGAGCTTTGCTACCTGCAACCACATGACAATCCAAATCAAGAACTTTAATTCCGGGATGAATAAAATCGGAGATAGTTGCTCCTTATTGACGACAGGCGAAAATTCGAAATTAACGTTGTGGTACCTTCGGGGCTTGGCTTGGCCGTCTTGCGGCCGAACCTCGCCGAAACCAGCGGCTTCTCCCTCGAGTTAGTCAGGTCCGCGAACGGCGCCACCTCGTCCTCCACATCCTTGTCCACCACTACCACCGGCTCCGCGCCCCTCCGCCGCGGCGTCCAACTCGACCTCGAGATCGAAAACTCCTCATCACCTTCCTCCTTCTCCAGCACCGGCGCCGTCGCCGTGGCCGGCTCCTTCTTCCCCTCCACCACGGGCTCTACAGCCGCCACGTACTCCGCGGCCGGCTCCGGCACCACGGGCACCGGCAACGGAGCCGCCGCGAAGCGCTGCTCGGGCTCCAGCTCCGCCGCGGCCGACGGGCGGTCGCCGCTTCCGGGATGGAAGCGCGACGAGGCCGCGATGGAGATGATGATGGCGTTGATGACGAGGTACAGGTACGGCGGCGTCATCCACGCGGAAGCCGCCTCTCGCGCGCGCGGCAGCCCGTCCGCAACCGCGGGCCCCAGGAACCGCGCTCCCGCCGCCAGCAGCGCCCCCACCGCCGCCACGGCCGTCGCCGCCTTCACCGTCCGCTCGTACCCCATCGCCGCGGCCGTTCCAGTTCGAGCTCTCTCTGCTCCAGTCCAAACGCGACCGCTTGGTTTGCTCCCAGCTTTTGCGTCGATGCTGTTCGTGTGCGGTGAAATGGAAGTAACGGAGAGAAAGCGAGCGAGCAGTGCAGTGAAGAGGTGGGTGGGGTGCAGCGGGAGGAATTTATAACGAAGGGTTTGCGGTTCGCGGTGCGCCGTGGGCCGTCCGATGATGATTTTTTGGACGGTGGATGACGCGCGGGAGCGGTCTAGGGGGTCAGATTACTGGAGTAGATTAGCAAGCGGCCTGCGGCACCGGCGCTGGTAACTGTGTGGCCGGTGGCGACAAGTGGATCCAACTGCTTTGGTCCGTGTTGACGCTGCGAAATCTTGTGTGTTGTTACCACCAGGGGCGGAGCCAACAAACGAGGGTAATGGGGTCATCTAGTTTGATTAATAGGGTCAATTTTTTTTGTTAAGCTTCGTTATACAATAATTTTTCATTGATTTTACTAGAAATCATCGGGGTCACCTGACCCAATGCCACCATGGTAGCTCCGCCCCTGCCGACCACGCACCCGATCGGACGGCCCAAAATCGAGCGAGCACGGTATTCTGGGCACGGCACTCGCAAGCTGCGTTTGTGGTACGTGCCATGCGGGTTCACTAATGCAATCAAATGTTCCGGCGACGGGACCTGCACTTCACTGCACCGCGTGCCCACGATAAAGGACCGACCGACCTATGCCGCGCAGCGAAAATGATGGGGGTGGGACGGGACTCTCAAACGGTCAGAAAAATGTAGCCGTTGGCGCGGTGGGGAAGCGAGGCGGAGAGAGCGGGCGTTCAGGCCCACGCGCAGGCCGAGCCTCGTGTCTGGTTTTGTGGGCCTCCAGCACCGCCACGTACGCTTCGGCCCCCGCTTTATTTGACCAGCGCCGCTGCCGAGCTGGCAGCACGAGGCCGTTTTTTATTTCTCCAGCGCGGTAGGAACGGGGTCAGCTGACCTCACCCTGCGGCAAGCGTGCGGTGCCGCAGCTGCGGCGGTGGAGCAGAAGAGCCAGGGTTCGAGTGCGAGTCCATCTTCGCTTCTGCTTCCTGTCCCCGTGCAGTTCTGTTTTTTTTTCTTTTAATTTTATAAAAGCCGCGCAGGCACTACAGGCAATGTAGGCAGCCACCATCAGTGGGGATTGAATAAGTGAATGGAATACGATCACGACGAGTGGCACCCGTTCCGACTCTTTGACACCCGCAGATGAACCCATATGCACTCAGGTGACTATAGGTATGGTTGGTGGCATATAAATAGCGCGCTAGGGCGGCGCAACAATGCACGAACGTCTCACAGACGCATGTCAGCATGTGCGCGTCGTGGTGCCGGTGCGGAGCAGCGCGGTGCACGCACACCGCGCCAGCTACTAGCGGCATGGTCGATAGATCAACAAGGATCTGTGTGGCCACTTGCAGAGAGGGGGGGGGGGGGGGGGGGTGTTACTGTGCACCAGCGGTATGCCCATCCATGCGCGTGCTAGGTGAGCCTACCTAGCCCATGAGATGATCAGCTTCTGCGGCGGGAAAAACTAAACTAAAAAGATCAACAGATAATATTGGTGAGCCGGTGCCGGTACGTGAATCGACCTAATTCGTCTCTCCTTGTGTATGTAACCTGCCGGCAGCTGCTAGCTTCACCGCCTACCAAGCCCCTTTCACGCGCAGCCACATGCTCCAGCTCAGCGCGGGCTCCGGTTAGCTGAAATCGCCTAAAACAGAGGTCGTTCCCGTGACGCGGGTGCGCGTGAGTAGAGTACTCCGTAGGTCACGAACGAACGCAGCAGAGCGCCTTGGCGTGCGATAAACGGCGCCGCAAGCTTCTGGATGAACCCCAGCTGGTGTGGAGCATGGGTGCGTTTTTCCCGTGGCGCGGTATATTTTGCTTGGCCACGCACGCGTGGTCCGTCCGCGCCGTGCCCCTTGCGTGCGTGCGTGGGTGCGTTTCTCCGGCGATTTCGATCGGCGCCCTGTCACGGAAGCACACGTTGCTTGCCGGGTTACGCGTCGAAAAATTTAAACAAGAGGACCGTGCGTTGCGTGTGACGGCGATGCCAATTTGACTTTCCTTCCCGTTTAGTAGTAGTGCCTCGGTACTCTTCGTTCTCAAATATAATTTTTATATATTTTGATTAATAATATTTATAAATTTAAATAAATTTTATATTAAAAATTACATATTATAAAAGTATGTTTCATAAAAAAATTAGTATAATAAAATATTATTAATTTTATATTATTAATAATCAAAATTAAAGAAATTTAACTTTAATTAAATTTAAAAATACTTATATTTGAAGACGGCAGCAGTAGACAGCAAATACTATGCGAGTACTCCCGCGCCGGGCGTACACGCTGGGCTCGGCGGATCTCCGGGACAGCGACGGCTCCCGAACTTGGCGACGTCTCGTACGTCGGTCTCGATGTCGGGAACCCGGTTAAAACGACGACCTCAACGAAACTCTCGTGTCTACAAGCGAGCTATGAATGCGGTGAAGCAACGCCATACATGCGGATTAAATTACCAAATCCACCGGAGCAACCTACCCATGCATTTCCATCCCTACCGGCTCCCGCCACGTTCGTGCCGCCGGTCGGAACAATCTTTTTCCACCGCCCACCTTCACCTTGCGCCTGATCTGCAAAGAAAACAAGATCGCTCACCTGTCCCGTATGCGCACGGCTAGCGCCCTGGTCGACACGGGGGTGAGAGAACCTGAACGACCGAGTACGTAATTTACTTGTGTAGTGCTCACAAGCACATGACAGATCGATCGATTGAGCTGGCCGGTAAATATTGCAACCAAAGCTAGCCAGGAGGCTCAGTACCAGGAGTGAGGCATGTGAAGGTGGCATGTGCATTCACGGCAAGATGCAACAACTGGGTATTACAGACGCACGGATAGGTCATACGCCAACAATTGTCGTGTTCATGTATCAAAAATATGTGATCTCACGTACTATGGCGCACCAACAGCGTATACATATACAGTACTTAAAAAACTTGATTAACATAAAATTTATATTTATAGATTCAGTCATAAAATATTTTTTATAACATATAATTTTACATATTATTGAAATTAATCAAATTTATATAAATCATAGTAAAAACACAACCAACCAATCTTAAAAATAAGCTTCAGATAGGACGGTGGGAGTAGAACGCAGCGTGGCGTCTTTATTATCCGATCTTAGGTGCTGTTTGGTTGGAGAAATTGTAACGTAAACAGATTACGGAGTTAATTGATTACGTTAGTTTTTGTTTATTTGAGCACATTCTGCAATCAGGTCCCATGTAATCCGATACCGTCCTGTACAAAGCTGTTACCCTTCACCCTCCTCCGTAATCAAATGCAGCACATCGCTTCAGTCGTACAAAAAAAGTCAGGTTTCTGTTACAATGATTGTGATTACACCGTAATTTTTTACCATTTACGATTGCGTTACAACTCTTTAACCAAACACTACCTTAGATGTTAGCTTCTGTACGTTGACAATCTTAATCTCGTCGACACCATCGCTGTCGCTCTTTAATTACTAACTCTCCGGATTGCGCCCCGGCATCGACGGCAAGCCACAACCCGCTCGACACTTGCACCTGGACTCCGCGAGTCAATAGACACCATCTCGCGCGTCCCAGACGGGGCACCAGGACGCACGAAGGACGGTCCGCGACGGCCAACCAAACCTCGGCGCGCTTCGATTCAAAGAAACTTCTCACGACGCCTCCTCCGGTCTTGTTGGTTCTGGTCATCAGTCGTGCACTGCAGGGTGCACTCGCTCTCTTATGTGAACAGTAACTTCTCCGCAGTTTGATTCCTACTGGAGAGGACGTCGATCCCTCGCGATCACTATCCTGCTGTAGCCTGTAGGTATCCCTCTTTCTCCCTGCAACGCACGTCTCGCACCCACGTCGGCGAAAAGGATTGGGGTCGGGTGCAGAGACCTTAATTCCCTTGAATGCATAAGCTATGCAAAGAGACAAATGTAAAAGTCTCTCAAGGGAATTTCAAGATCATGGCGCCAGGGACTTCCATGCATGAAGCTGACACCACGATTTCTATAGGCCTGATGGGTCGTGACAAGATAAGGTGTGGTCAGGTCCATACATACCTATCCACAATGCTACTGATGTATGACGCGTTGACCGACCATGTGGACTGGTAAAGGCAGTAGTCTGAACATCAGCGGATCAAGTGCAAATCACGCAGGTTTATCCAAATCTCAATACTACATGCGATAACCTTTAACCTTATCGACACTGAGCGAGTAATGTCTCCCAACATCCAGCGGCCCACCTGCCCACGCACCGCCGGCGAGCCAAACCCTTCTCGACACATGCACAAGCGGCCGACGGCCGGCGGGAACGCACCGGCCGAGCGCGACCGGAGGCGCCTGGACGGATCCAACGACCAGCAACTAAAATTCCAGAGCTTTGCGCGTCGGAACCGGTTCCTCTACCGCTCCGCGCTGAATCGATCACATACTGCCACTTCATGGAATGCGATCGTGTCGGCTGTGATTTTGCACCACCGACCGTATGTACTTTAGTGGTCAAAAGCGTACTCCCTTCATTCTTAGATGTCGCCGTTCATTTTTACAATTAATTTTGATCATTCGTTTTATTCAAAAAATTTATTTGAATATGTAAAATTTTAACTTATGATTCAAATAATTCTAATGATAAATCAAATTATATCAAAATATATAAAATTTATCAAATTTTTTTATAAAACGAATAGTCAAAGTTAAATTTAAAAATTAATGACGAGAGAGTAACTCCTGTGGATAAAAAAGAACGGGGGACTCGGTGTATCCTATGGTACTGCTCTCCAGAACATGCACAGGAAGAAGCAACTGTAATTTCAACGTCGTCGGCAAAAAGTATTGAACTCGATCGATTGAGGAAACCAGCCGGGATGGAGAGCAAATAGATGAAAGGATAAATCGGACAAACATATACTATGAAATTAAATAGTATCCTCTCAGTTCTTAAATTATTATCTTGAGGTTTAAAGCCAGATGAAAGGATAAATCGGATAAATAAGCAAATTTTTATCAAACTGGAGCCTGCCATGGATGCGTGTAAAAGCACCTCCTCTGTTTTAATTTTTTGGCACCAGTTAGTATAAATTTATACTGGCGTTAACATTTTAAAACTAAAGGTTAGTGCCTACCAACGACACTATGTACAGTGTAATAACATCCTTTTGAGAACCGAAGCATGATAAGATAAATAAACACGAACTATACGAACGGTTGAGCAGCATACTAACGTGGGAAGGGAATAGCACTTTGTTAAATGCTTGAAAATTCTATAAAACAAGTGGTCAGTGCCTTAGGCCAATTCCAAATCACAAGAATGGAAACAGATATTGAATAAATAAAAATCCAATTATTTTACCATACAAAATAATATTTGCCACAAATTGCAGCGAAGTCATGACCCAAAAAAAAAAAGATCCATTATACAGTTTATACTTTTGTAACTAAGAAAGGTGTAATCCTCGTGTGGTTGGCATCAGCATCAGACAAGGAACTCTTCAATTGCTATTCACTACCACATTTCCCACTTGTCTGGGATAGCTACAAAGTCATGTAATTATGTATCCGCCAGAAGAAAAGTCGCCTCAATTATAAACGTGTACAAGCACCATGTTCTCCCTGAATCAATCTGCGGGGTCCGGCATCACCATTGCTCTGTTGTCCTTTGCAATTATGGCATATCACATCATCGTTTGGAGAAAAATCCTTGGGTTAATGAGGAAAAATCATAATCGTTTCCAGATTGAGATGGGAGTGTAGAAGAGGTTGGGGTTGCTGTGCTCCTGTTAACATCTGTGCTTGTGGCCCCATTAGCTGGGGCAGCTGAACTAGTGTTGTACACTCTGCAATCAATATTACAAACAACACCTATTATTAATCACTCAGCAAAGGAGACACATCTAAATTTTCTTAACAAAAACCTGGGGGAAAAAAATGGAAGGTGGGTCGTACATCTTACCCAGGTGTCCCAAAACTGAAGTTACCAGGAGAGAATTCCTGACTGTTCTTACCAATCTGCTAAACAATAAAACAAAAAAAAAGATGAACAGGGAAGAATTCAGATACTGTGCATAAAGGGATCTGTGAGTATTTTACCTTGGCTGTACCATTCTGCGCTACTGTTGGAACTGACCCAGGGTTTTGGTAACCAAGATTTGTCCAGTTTTGAAAAGGCAAACTTCCTTGAGGGGCATTAGAACCGTTGGCATTTAACAGATTGGCATTTGTTGGAGTTATTTGGGGTGCATTTCCAGCTTTGAGAGCAGCCATTAGAAGAGCTTGCTGCTGGGACATAAATGCAAGTTGCTGCTGATGGACCGCGAATGGTGACACCATATTGGACTGCAAGACAAGACATTTCTTAGAAGACCATAATTGCACCGTGTCTTTTGGCAATAGACCTTTTGTTATAATAGTCGTGAAAGGAGGGCTGCTGCTTACCTTCTCAAATAAACTCATGATATCATTCTTAACATTTGCTTGGGAAGCAACTGGAGCTGATGATAATGGTACAGGTGGAGAATCTTTAAATAAGTCTTCTAATCCTGCTGCTGCAGACTGGCTTTTACTTTCCACTGGCTTGGCAGAATCCTTTTCCTCCAAACTTGGTACTCGTGCCGCAGCTGAACAAGTTACATGAGCATGATTAAAATGATGTGGCACAGCAACCTGGGCCAAAAATGTATTACAATGGTAGCCCAACATAAAAAGATATGGTAGTCACAAAAGAACAGAACAAGTCCATTGAAATATATATCCCAAGAACTTACACTGGAAGCCATCCCATGCATTATCATCATTCGTAGATGACTCTGACCCTTTCTCAGTTGTTTCGTCCATTGACAACATGTTAAAGAGATCGGTAGCATAATCAACTTTAGGAGGTGGTGGAACCGATTGCGTCTCAACTTTAGGGGCTGCTGTATCAACTTTAGCAGGTGATTTTTCTGGCTGAGGAGGAGAAACAACCTTGGGAACTGGTGGTTCTACTTTTGGCTGAGGTGATGCCTGTTTTCCATGCAGTCAAGCAAAATCAAAAGTCAATGTCACCAAAATACAAAATATAGTTAAAAATGGAACATAAAATCTTTAAATGTAAGGCAAGCAAGTCTCCCAAACTACTTGAAGCAGAATAAACATGGAAAAGTCAGAGGTTTTAACTTATAAGTTGACGTTTCAGTTTATTTTTAATTATATTTTATACCGACAACATCAGCATCTTGTCCAAGCTTCAGATTGGAGGTTATGATGTGCAGCTAATATCATTAAATAGGACAAAACTACTGATTACCATCAAGCTCGTTCGTCAAGGTCACATATGAGATAACTGTGGCATGTCCTGGACTGCAATCTATCATAAAATGGTAGCCATACAAATCATGACTACTTGCAATGCATCAATTCACATGCTACCAGCCTAGTACACATAATCAATCTCAATTTAGTACATTCATAGAACTACAACGTGTGCATTAATTGTTGAATAAATACACCTAGGTCATATGACTCATCGTATCTCAACCAGGGTTGTAGAAACAGATAGCCAGTCAGTTTTGAACAGTGCAAGAAAATGACTGGCAAGCCGGTAAAACTGGCCATTTTTCGTTTTTGCTACAATATTCAGTGAAAAAAAAAAGTTGGACCGGTTTCACCGGTTTTCACAAAAACCGGCAGGATTTGAACGGTTTTGTTAACCATCATGATCCCAACATCCATGTTCCCAATTACCTGACTGGTAGTAACTTAGACTATTGAAATGCATCACTCTGCTTGAGTTCAAGGATTGATTATCTTTCACTGGTAGTAACTCGGACTTTTGAAATGCATCAATCTACCTGAGGTCGAGAATGTTTTATCTGAAGTGGTGCTAAAAAAAAAAGACAATGCTTGTATCAAAGAAGGACCTGGGTGGGCATCCTAGATGCTACTGGAGCAATTTTGCTTGTAGCAGCTGGTGAAGCACGTTGTTGTTCAAATGAAGATCTTTGAACATGTCCACTCCTGGTACTACTAGCCTGAGACTCTGAGCTCTTCTCATCTCGAGCACCAGATGGCAGTCGCGATGCTCCGTTCCTTGGTACCCATCTCTTGTCCTCGTATCTACATTTCAGACATAATGTTAGCCACATGTGTTGCCTGAAAAAGTGGATGAAACGAATCACTAGATTAACAGACTGAGAGAGAGAGAGAGTCCTACTTCGCGCGTATGAAGTTTTCTATCCCAACCCTATCATAGTTAGGGGGCAGCTCCGCTTCCCAGTAGCTATTTGCCTTTTCATTACCCATTGCTGCATGAAGATAGACATCAATTAATCTCAACAAAAGAAATACATCCTCTTTTTATAAAAAAAGAGAGGGAAATCCATACATTGAATAAATGCAACTTGCTCTGGCAGCCATGTATCCAGGGTAGCAGATCTCACCTGCAACAACAACAAAATGGTTGATTAAAATTATGAATGCTGCAGGTTAAATAATCATCAATCATCATCCAAATTTAATAGATAGTATAAATACACAAGTGAGAGAATGTGTTAGGAAATTAAACAGAAGCAGAATTTAAAGCCTTTATTTACCTTAAGCTTATATAATCTAGCTCATTAATCTTAAGATGGAACAAGTAAATAAATTATGTAGCCAAATTACATAATCGAAACCCCTAAATTGTGATAATCCCACAAACTGCCCCAAAGCAGCTTATTTCAGCTTATAATCTGGGTTCCATGTCTTTGGTTTTCTAAAGCTAATAATCCATTAACTGATAGCCTGGATTACCAAACAACCTCACTAGCTTATGTAAGCTATCTTATATAATTCAACACTAATAAGCTAGACTAATATATAGGGTAAACAAATAGGGCCAAAGAAACAGCTGTGTTCTCACCCTCCTAACCATAAAAGTACATTCATACCTTATGATAAATCAAGAATACAATGGTGCCCATAATAAATATACTTAAAATAAAATAAATTGGCAAATGAAGGGTGTTTTCCATCTTTTAACTCCCTCCGTTCCAAATTAAATGTCATTCTAGCTATGCTTTTGGGTGTCCAGATTCATACAAATTACAATCTTCTATGAACCTGGCAAAGTGCTTTGCCCAGGTTCACAGCATCTTCTATGAACTTGGTAAAATGCTAGAATGGCATTTGATTTTGAATGGAGGGAATACTTTCGTTTGCCTTTTTTTGTTAGTTTTTTGCATTTCATCTCTAACCTACCCCACTTGCTTTAGACTGAAAGGATTTATTGTTGTAAGGTTGTGACAAAATGAAGCATCGGTATCTAACGAAGACATAAGTGCATGACTTGATCTCTAGGTCTTTCATATGAGGATAACTAAACAAACATGACGTCACTGATTAAAGCATAAGACACTAAAAAAGCATCCAATAAACTGCCCTCGAAATATATTCTCCCCAAGATAGATATCAATGTTGTGGCTTCAACCACTCCATCATTCTTGTGGATCAAGTCCGCTACGACAACATATATGAAACTAATAACTCCAAAAAGAGAAAAACATATATGAAGCTAAAAGGTCCCAACAGCACTGATGCTGAGTTTGAAAGTAAACAGTGAAGGTTATTCACAAACCTTGGATATGTGTACCCCAAGACTCCTATGAATTCCAGAACAGGTCATGCATATAAAGATACCCAGATTCACACTCGCCCATCGAGGACCCCTGCAATATAATCGAAGAGTTTGTTACTGATGGGCAAAATGCATAAGTGTCTCTACGGTAGTTTATTCACTTTTTATGAATAAACTAACTAAGCCTGACATGCTCTCTAAGGGATACTAATCACAGCAGACTACTGATAGCATTAAAATGGTTTCATGCATCAGTGACCATATATGAAACAACTACTTGCACAGGAACACTCACTTTGATTTGCAGTCCGCACATTCTCTATTCTCAGGTAGCCGGAGAAGACCTTCCAAAATCTGAAAAATCACAGAGGCACGGGTCAGTAATAATCATAACAGAAAGGATATTCATACAGCAGAAACACAACATAATGTTGCTGTGCAGCTCATCGACATCAAAAATATTTGCAACAACAACTGATACAGCTAGCTATTACTTGTACTTGGATTGGGTCAACTATAAAAAAAAATAACAAATGTTTTTATCATCTTATCATTTATATATATGACAGAACCCGTGATAGTCTAGAAATTGGCTTCTGACTAGAAATCAGGAACTAAACTCACGGGTGAAACGAATTCGCCAAATCCCTGGGATTAACTTATAGCTAACCTCCGTTTATTGGTGGGATGAACCTTAGCAAATACTAGAAACGGAGCCGAGATTGGATCTGCGCTGTCGTCAACCAAAACATCGCGAAAACTGCAGAGCAATCGCACAGATCAGCGGAAGCGGAGCTACGCACTGAATCTTGAAAGACCCAGCATCACCGCAGATCCCAAATCGCCAACTAATTTATAAGATCAGTTAACTGCATAGATCCCCATCGTACAAACATGAATCAGAGCGGAAACGTGAAGCCCCGATCTAACAAAGCTCGGCAGATAAAAAGCGGCAGGGAGGCAGCTTAACCTTCTTGTGCTTGGCGTTGAGCTCCTTGGAGACGGATGCCTTCTCGTTCATGGCTGCTGCGCCCCTGAGAATCCTTCGGTGGTTGGTGTGCGTCTCCTCCCTGATTTCGGGCTCCTCCTCTTTCCTTCCTCTCTCTCCTCCCTGATTTTGCTTTGCCGCGTCCGAACGGTCTCGAGGAGAGAGAAAGGGAGAGGAGAGAGAGAGGATTGCAATAGGGGAGAGGAGAGAGAGAGGATTGCAATAGGGGAGAGGAGAGGGATCTGTGCTGTGCGTCTCTTCGCGGCCTGACCTTCTCGCTTGCTTCCTTCCCCCCTGTCCCTCTCTTTTTCCTCTCTCCTTGTATTTTATTTTATTCGTTGGATAATAATTGTTATTTGTGTGGTTTGACAATGATGTGTTGTGAGGATTTTGCTGGCCTAACCACGACTAAGACCGAATATGTTTCCCTACCGGCCAGAGGAACACTGATTGGAATATTTTTTTTCATGCATACTTAAAAAATTCTTGTATGGTAGCACGGGCATAAATTTAGAAAAAAAACTCCATTTTCTACTTCGTTCATCCCAAGTTTTAAGTTAATATTTATCAGGAATTAAGAATAGTAGAAAAATGGTATATATAAAAAATGAGAGAAAGAAATGAAAAAGTATTGAAAAGAGAGATTATATATTATAAGAACGTCATATAATTTAAAAAGCTCTAGAAATCTAAAATGAATTGTATAATTTAAAATTGAAAAAGTACATTGTTCTGTAAAATTAAATTGCTTATATTTTCATTCACACCGTGACTGTTTTTTACACAAAAAATTAAACTACTAAAAACTATATATGAACCCACACTACTGAATTTCTTTCTTATTGCACATGTTTTCACTAGTTGTCTTTGAAGTCTGGACGGGTAAAGACCCCAGATGTTGGATTCTTCCTGGGCCAAGGGAAGACGCTTTGAATTGAAATACGCCTCTCCAATACGAGGACGGATTCAAGATCGCGATCCGCTTCGCACTGTGTCTCTACTCTCTTGCTCGCGGCTGCGGAGCGCTGTCAGTGAAGGACCGGAAGAGAGGGAGATGGAGGCGCAGGGAAGCTCCCGCCGAGCTGGAGAGAGAAGCGACGATGGAGGCACCTCTTCCATCGCCAAGCACGTCGGAATCCAAAACCAGGTACCTGGCAACCAGTCCCCCCCCCCCCCCCCCCCCCCTCGCGAGTCGCAATTCCCACCTCCACCGATGTTGATCGATCCCTGCGCCTGCTCACTGGGACCTCGATAATCCTCCATCCACTAGCTCTTGAGTGGAGATCCCCTTCAGACTTGTGAGACAAGGGGACCGCCCGATGGTCTCTTGGGTTGAGGTTGAGGCTCGAAGCAGCATGTGATGTGGTGTTTTGTCTTTCCAACGCAGGTTTTGAAGTGGCTGCAAGATTTCTCCGACCGGGTCGAGGAGAGAGCTAAGGGCGCCGCTGCGGAGGTCAACGGGCTGCTGGACGAAGCCGCGGCGCTGGAGCTGGACATGAAGACGGCGGTGGTCTCGTTTGACAACTTGACCCGGCAAAGGTTTACTGAACATGCAAGTAGAGGTTCCAATCTGTGAATTGTCCCTGTTTCGGATTCCTCTGGCTGATGCAGTTACGGTTGTTCCGTGATTGAATAGGTGTTATTTGACTTGATTATTCCCTTCATGCCTTCAAAGTTTTTGGTCAACGGAGTTCATAAGCTGCTTATTGATTAGTTTCAGAGGAAATAGCACATAAATATCACTTTTGGTCATTATACTGGTATTGGCCTCTTATTTGTTATAGAGAAAATTTCCAAGGATTTCATATATGAATCTCCCTCTCTGCTTGTAACCTATAGGCCTAATCCTTTCAGGGCAATGTACTACTATTTGGTGTTTTCCTTTTAACCGGTTGTTCAGATGGGTACTTCGCCCTGTTGCTTAATGAACAATATATATGTATCATGTTCTTTTTCAACTAATGGAAGAAGAACCACCGTTTCTGAGTGCTGACATTGTGGTTTCAAATGCAGAAAATTTCAGATGAGGGGAACATCAACTTGAAAACAAGAGACACGAGACAAAGATCTATGCAATCACAAGTGCTAGCTCAGGATTACGAACGTGATATCTTACCAAGATACAAAGAAGCATTACATATTGGACTTGCTTCCTGTAAGGATCACTTTAGAAAAAAAGGCCGTTCGACCACATCTGTATTCAGGGTAAAATCTTTGCTTGCACGGTCAACGAATATTTGAACGTCTAGTTAGACATATGTTTGAATGGTTTTGTTCCCAAAATTTGTTCATGTTGGCTGTGTTTTCAATCCATTTAGTTTGATAACCAAATTTCACGACACAGTAGTCACACTATGGTGGTTACTTACGGGCCATACCATTCAGTGCCCCAATTTTGGCAAAACAAAACCTACTATGAACTGGATTTGTTTCTAAAAGCGTGCCAAATTAATATATGAACTACGCTTTTCTAAAACTTTGCTAATTTAATATATGGCGTATTGTGCTCGCTGCCAGCAACTATTCTTTGTCAATGTACCCTTTGATCCATGTTGGAATGCCTGTGGATGTTGTACTTTTTTTTTCTGAATGCCTACTGATACAGTCTATAGTTTGTTAAGCTTTGATTTGTCTCCAATCAAGCATACTTTAAGAGCATAAGACTACGTTTGTGTTTTATTGTCATTTTAACATCAAACTTGACTTTTGAAGGCTATGTCCACATATGGATCTGTTCCACATATTATTGGTTCTGAGGAGTATAATCATGACAATAGCTGTGGCTTGGGAGGTAATAGTGCTCTTTTTGTTGTCTTTCAACTGAATCCTTATACTTTCCAAGAATATTCATTAGGGTTTATTCTGTTTACTCGACTAGATGATGCACAACCTGTAAACGACGACTTCAGCTGGTTGCGGGAATCTCAAGAGGAGTCTTTGGACTCAGGATTGGGTGATTTGTCTGAATCTCAAACACTTGGGCTGCAGCTAGGTTCCGGAAAGGTTGTTATTCAATCACCTATCTAGATACGGAAATTTTGATAAATTATTAACCTGTGTTTCTTGCAATCTAGGGAGAGACAGATTCCCTTGTATTTGCCACACGAGAATTCAAAGCAATGCTGGAAGCTGCACTTGTTAATCCCTATAAGTTTTGTATGTTATTCCTCTTTTGCCAGATTCTATCGACATGAGTAGCTTCTGCAATTTCTAAACATGGTGTTAGATATTACTCACATGTTATTTGGCCCACTAATTTATAATTTTCATACCCTTGTTTATCCTCGTATATATTTTATTATTTTGTTGCGTTTTTGTTTGCATGCAAATGTTACATAATTAATATGACCTTTCACTGTTTCGGCATGTACTCCATGCAGATGATGATGTGAGTCCTACAACACAGGATGCTTCCACAGAAAATGCAAGAACCAGTGAAGTGCATCATAACACAGTTAATACTCTTTCTTGCCATATAGCTACTTTTTGGGTGTGTTGTCCTATGTATCCTTTTGTATTTCTATGTAGCTGAAAAGAAACAGGTTTCGCAAAGAATCCAAGGCAACCTCTTGTAGGAAATTTTATTTTCAGTACTTTAGCCTTTCTCCTCATTAAGGTGCTTTGTTGTCCTTATCTTGCATGTCATTAGGATGCGAGGCTTAGCAGAAATTTGTACTAAGTGTTGTGTCCTAACTCCGAGCGACATAAAAAATGTTGAGTACTATTGCTTTATGTGCAATATTATTCAGTACCTTGATTCATAGGAAGTCTGTTGTTTCCTTTCAGAAAAATAGGAAGTCTGTTATGCTGCTAACTTGAAGTTCTTGCTTTATACTCTTCATGTTGAGTGCTGTTTTCTTCCTCTTACAGCTTTGTCGATTTGGGTCATATGATATGAGTGAAAGCATTTCTTGCACTTTTCAAGTTTCAACAATTTTATGTAAAGCTGCTGGTAAAGCTACCTTGCAATGTTTCAGGAACCAGTTTTGTTGGATAGCATGGGTGAAGGAGCAGGTGAAATATCAACTGAAGCAGATAATGCTCAAGAAACAGGACTTCTGGCAAGCTTGCAGGACCCACATTCAAATGTGCATGACATATATTCTGCCTTGGTTAGAGAAGGTCTGTTTGACACTGGCGATGAGATTCTGTTGATGGACCCTGTCGATCCTGCTGGCCCTTCTCTCTCAGATCCAGCACCAGGGTCAGCTAATACAGCAGTTGCTGATTCGGCTGAAAGCAACTTATCAACGAATAAAACTATTCCCGTTAAGGAGACAAACTTGATTGAAGGGGATGATGCCACATCTCGATCGGAGCAGAAAGATGGCATTTCTGGAGCTTCGCAGGACTAGTCATTCTGAGTATTAATTAATTGTATCAGTTGTTTCTTTTTCAGTTGTCAAATTCTTTGTTAGTAGAACTTAGAATCAAGCGAAAGTGATTATGGCGGGCATTGTTTGACCAATGTTGAGCGATCAGTAGCCATTACTGTATTTGTTGTTACCTCACAAAAGGTAATGTACTGTTTTACATGAGTTTGGAATTCAATACACTAACAATAGCACTGTATGCATCAAGGCCGAATCATGTTCATGTTAAATACTGTTCATTTTCCCAGCGTCGAGTTGTATTTTACATTTACATAAAACAGATGAAACATTGTCCTACGAACAATTTACTTCGCCCTGCAAGACTGCAACACAGTGAAGGCAGAGGAGCATGTTCTGGAAGGGGTGCAAATTCTCTGCTCTTAGAGTGTAAAATACAAAGAGATGTAGCTAGATAATGAATAATTTTCTGCTGTGACACTGTAGCAAATTGCAACATCAACGGTAATCTAATTCATTGTTCATAAATTTTGTACTGTTTAATTTTACTGTAGTAATTAATTTGTTTCATCCGATTTTGATCCAACGGTCTATATTACATCTAAATGCCATGCTACAGTGAGCTTATGCAATTTTGCCATCCGTTCCTGTCACCTCGCCTCGACCTAGCCGTCGAAAACGAACCGGGAAGCCGAGGGCAATGCGCGTGTCTCGAAACACGCAGCTCCATCCGATCGCACGCCCTGAGGTCCATGCGCGCGGTCACGCCGGCCGAGCGGCGACATCGGTACCCCACCGCGCCGGCCGGAGGACAGGGCGGGACGGCAGACAAGGGCGCAACGGTTCGTCCAGCCACACGCACACGGGTTTCCAACGCAGTGGCAGAGCGCAGCTTCCCAGATCGTGGATCTACTGGCACTGGCTAGTGGCAACTCGGCTGCGGCCTCTGGTGTCTGTGCTCCAAAGTCAAAACCCACCAAATCCGGCGGGCTCAGACCGTCCACAGTGTGCTGTTTTCAACCGTTGCTTAGACCAGCCACAATGGAGTGGTGTTTGAGTGGTGTTTCAGGGAATCTATCCCTTGCTTACATTGTAGTTACGGGTGTTTAGGTTGAAAAAGTTAACATCGGTGTGAGTGCTGTAAGTAGATGCACTCGATGCTTCACAATAAAATATTAATTAAAAGCAGGTGGCCGTTGCTACTAGTCTCATTTCAACGGCCATTTCAGCGGTTGCTACTAGTCCCATTTCAACGACCAAAACAACAGAGCCGTTTTCAACAGCCAGCTAGTGAACGGTTGTGCATATTTCTATAAATACAAGTTCACACACACAAATACAAAGACCTAAAAGTAACTTGCAGACATGGAAAACTCTCGTCCACCTAGTTTTACAAATATACTCAACTCCTCAAACACTAGTCCAGATAAGAATGATCAAACATTTAACACCCATATAATTTTCATCCACCTCTCTATCTCACAAACTATGGGCCTCATGAGATACACTCAAATATCTATTCTCCTTATCCATCAAATTTCAATCCCTTTGTAAGCTACTTTAGAGGTTCCAATATGGGACACTACCCGTCTGGATTTTTCGGTGGCTTTGGTGGAAGCAATCCGTCTTCTCCACCGATGGCTATCTATGGAGCAAGTGGAGGCAACAGCTCACGAGTTGATGAGAGCAGTCCTGTTGCTTCAGCTTCGCCGATGTCTGGTACGCAACCTTTGCATCAAGATCATGTCATTCAGATTCATGAAGAGAGTGAAAGTAGCCCAAATGATAATGCAAAGAAAGGAGGACATCAATTTTGGAGTAAGGATCAAAATCTTCGGCTAGTAAGTGCTTGGCTGAAAAATTCAAAAGATCTAATAAGAGGCAATTCAAAGAAGATTGATAGTTATTGGAAAGAAGTTGCTGCACAATACAACAAGTATTCACCCATGGAGGAGAGAAGAACTGCTGTGCAATTGAAGAATCACTGGACCAAGACTATCCCTCTTAATAACAAGTTTAATGGAGTATACAATGAAATGAGGAGCACGTATGCAAGCGGTCAATCAGAGGATCTAACTCATGGACAAAGTTAGAGAAAAATACAAGATAATTATGAAAACAAAAAAGCCATTTGCATTGGAATATTGGTGGAGAAAGGTGAAGGATGATCCAAAATAGAACAGAGCTTACACACTTGAAGAAATGCACAAGAGAGCTAGGCTCAATGAATCAGGGGAGTACAGTTCATCAGCTCAAGATACTGAACCTAGTCGACCACAAGGGCAGAAGGCAGCCATAGCTAAAAGGAAAGAAAAAAGCAAAGCCAGCTCACAAAATTCTGTAGGCAACTACTTCTCAGATGAGAGCATGCAATTGTTCAATGAACTGGCACTACAAAAGTCAATAACAGCAGAAAGAATGGTTGATGTCACACTTGCTGAAGCAGAGGCTAAAAAAGCTCAAGCAGAAGCAACCAAAGCCGAAGCTGAAGCAAGAAAAGCTCAAGCTGAAGCTGAAAAAGAAAGGGCTCAAGCCGAGAAGGAGAAGGCAAAAACTGCAAAAATAGAAAAGTACCTACAGCTACTTGACAAAGATACTTCAAATATGGATGCTGCAGCTGTAGAAAGGCTTGAACAACTACGTGATCACTTAGCTAGGGAGATTTTTTCTTAGTATTTTAATATTTACGTTATTGGTAGAAATAGTCTTCCATGTACCTTTGGATTCTAATTTAGAAGTGCATATAGCTTCTGTGTACCAAGTTGGTTATGACTTATGAATGCAATTCGTATGGCACTCTTTTAGTTTTTTTAATATAAAATGAAGTATAAAAAACTAGCTGTTGTGAACTAAAAGACAAATACTAACTGTTCTGAACTAGAAGATAGAAACTAGCTGTTCTGAACTACAAGACAAAAACTAGATACGGACATGGGCCAATTCATGAGTTTTCTACGGTTCTACAGATAGAAGATGATATTCGAGATACACAAATGCATCGTCATCTCCAAGATGATTTGGTTGAACATATATGGCAGAAATTTGGAGGAGCATCATCATCTCATGCAGAAAATCAAGCTTGACTGAATGTATTCTAGACTAGTGCAAATTTAATACTATCATTAGATTACAAATAACTGCATTTCTATTATTGATTTGCCGTTGTGCAAGTTGTTGTTCCTCTGTACTCAATTTATTTAAATCAACCAGTGCCTGTCTTATCCAAAATTTTAGACTAAAAATCAGTAAAAGAAAAGAAATAGATTGCAAAATCGAAGCCTCAATAATCTGAAACACCATGAATCAAAGCATCAAGTGCTCGAACCTTTATCCCGTGAGTGGATAGGGCATACCTTCATCTAAAGAAGGGGCGCAAAGGATCTAGATCTATGGCACCGCACGAAGCTTCTCTCTACGGTGTGCGTGCACATGGCTCTCCACGAAGCTTCTCTCTATGGTGTACATCTCCATGACGCACAGCACTTGTGGACGCCGCTGCCGACCTCGCCGAACTCGAGCACCTTTCATCTCGTCCTCCTCAGGATTGGTTATGCTTGGCCAGCCATCCTTTCCGCATACAAATCTACCTGCATCAACGGTGTAGAAGTCAGATCTTGCAGGATGCAATCAGAAATTTTTGAGAAAAGAAAAGATCGATGGTAGGATTTTTTTTCGATGTCGCCGGCATGCGGAAGAAACGAGAGACGGAAGAAACGAGAGAGCTGGATGGTGGATTTTTTCTCGCGCGTACCCACGGAAAGAGAGAGTGAGCTGCTTTCCTCTTTAATGGGGCCCACTATTTTTATAGGCATCGATGCCTTCACTGCGGACCGAAGTTGAAAAAAAGAACGGTGCTTCTAAAAACATGATGTTGACAGCTGAAGAACCAATGCATTGTGACTGGTCTTAGATGACATGGTGAGAACAAGCACCAGATTTCAACATTGCAGCTACCGGTGCTTCGTATAGAAAACTTGACATCGATTCCTCAACATGCACCCGGTGCTTACTTATCTTCCTCCTTGCGTCGAATAAAAAACACAAGAAACGAGGAGATGTGGAGCCGATGCCTAGACTGTGAAGGCCAGTGTAAAATCAGCACCGATACCTCCTAATAATGATGTGACTGGTGAAGCATCGTTCACACTGTGGATGGTCTCAGTTGATTCAGTTCCAATCTCCAAGTCCGAGCCCCCAACTCCCAACTGCTTGCTACCGCGCTCTGGCTAACGGCGCCGCCTGATTCGTTCGCCCGCCACCCACGCCAGCGAGGCGACGCGCACAGAGAACGACAGTCCGCGTTCGCGGCTGCCGGCTGGGCAAGGCACGGCACATACTATCACGTTGCTCTTATCGTAGTTGGTCACCGCATCTAAGTTGCATTTGGCTACTTGAAACATTTCAAATTTTATCGTGAATCACCTGGATCTTAAACAAATGGTATTTGTTTTCCAATCAAAATCACTTAACGTTTCTCTATTTTGTATTATAAGTGAGAATTACTTAAAGTGATGTTTCAAATGATTCTGATTCACTTCTTTCTTATTTTAACTGAATCTAAAATATTTCAACAAATGAATTAAATACTTTTATAAAGTAATTCTAATTCGCAATAAGAAACATTTCTCAAGAGAAATTGAAACTACCCTTAGTCTCTCAAGAGAGTAACTTGCCAGTTGCCAGCTTAACCAACAGTTTATATCAAGAGCGGCTGAGGTCACGACACTTGGGTAACGAACCGCGGAGGGACCTCGCCCAAGCCCAAGCCCCATCATTGATCCCGCATGGCGTAGTGAATGCTCATCAATTGGTGGGCGGGCACGGTTTTATTTTTTTCCTTCCTGTTGAAAAGAAAGCCTCCGAAACTTCCGGCTGCATTTATTTAGTATTAAGTTAAAATTAAATAATTACGTGGAGTCTTAGTTTAGGAATATCCAAAAATGGTTCTTTAGGCGTGAGGAATCACGTTCATGCTATGCTATCAGCCATCAGGTATCATCAGAGACATGAAATTAAGGTGTCACCGATGACCCAGAAAATATTGATCTACACCCTTCTACTACACCATGGCATCGGAAAGATTTTACCGACTGATCCTGTTATTCTAGATGAATAATTCTTGTAGAAGAGCATTCTTATTTCAATGTTTCAGAAGAAAATGCAGAAGAGATCTACGACAAGGAAGTAGATAGACACAGAATCAACTCCAATGGCTCCCGTATTTACATGCATGCACAGACAACAAATACGCCATTACAATCTGCAAAACAAGCAGATCGAATTAAGCAGGAACAAAATCAAGCAAGAGCCGCGCGTTCCGCATCGCAAGCAGATCGATCGAAGCAGGAACAAAATCAAGAAAGGCCAGCGGGAGATCGATCGCCTGCAATGCCGCGCCGACCATCACATCAGTAGAGCCTGTAGTGGCGGTAGGACTTGAGCATGGCGCCGCAGAAGGTGCAGATGATGGCGCGCCAGGTGCGGCGGTGCACGGTGAGAAGGTAGCAGAGCCTGGTGGCGGTCTCCATGTCCGCGACGCTGGCGCACCCGCCGCACCGCGAGCAGATCCCCGCCGCCGGCTTGCTGCTCCGCACCGTCCGCCGCTGCTCCACCAGGAAGCAGAAGAACACCATCCTCTCTCTCACTGGCGGGCTCTGCTTTCTTTGAAGATTCTTTGCAGGCCTGCGCTCGGGTCTTCTCGAGCAGAAACAGTCACCAACCTCCTTGCTTGATGCGGCACGCCGTATATGTCGCGGTAGCAATGAGCGTGCGAGGTTGGAAAAAGAGTTTGCAGTGTGAGGTTATCACAGGCCAGCAATGGCTGTTAGGAATTGATCTCCTACCGTTTTGGTCCACAACGGTTTTAATGGGCCTTTGACCTAATCGCGCCATGATCGGAGGCGTCGCTGGTGAGCCTTTGTCGCCAGCGCCATAATAAATAGAGGTGAGGGGCCGGCCGGAACTCAGGACCTAAGTTCGTCCGTACCGCCGCATCCCATCGACATCCCTAAACCCGATCTGTGAGGGGGCGCTGTGCCGACAGGAAGCACCACCGCCACGACGACCGCCGTCACCGGGAGATCGACGACGTCGCCGTGACTCCAACGCCACTGCCCTCTCCATCGACCGACGCTGCCCAAGCGCAGAGGACCGCACCGACAAAGGGCAGATGGCCGGATCGTCTTCCTCGACTTCGGCGACCAGATCCGAAGGTATTAACCACCTTCGAACCATATATTACCGACACAGAAACTCTCGGATCTACACTCCTAGACCCAGAGAAAAGATTACAACATTGGCATCAGAGCCAGATCTAGGAGTGGATCCCGACGAGTATGGAAAAACTCGCCGAAACCCTAGACCCGCGAGCAAAGATCCGAAAGAAGAATCGTAGCCGTCGGCTACACTGTGGCGGATGCCTAGGGCTCCGCGAAAAAGAAAGAAAAAGAAAAGAAAAACAGCAGCCGCCAAAGAGAGAAAAAAAATCTCTCGAAAAAAAAAGAAAAAAAAGGCACTGGCGCTGGCAGCGCCGGCGCGCAGCCCCACGCGC
>BCLG01000457.1:174630-185514 GCA_001602295.1 Zoysia matrella
CGCGACGCGCGGGCGACGCGTTTTTCCTTTTTTTCGCGCGACGCGCTCGCCTCCGGTACTCGAAAGAGACGGCTGGAAAGAGGAGAAATAAATTAGGGTTAGAGTTGGGAGAGAACCCCACCCCTTTTATACCCTCTGAAAAAAGAGCGCATCCGTCAGATCTCGATCCAACGGTTCAGATCGCACGATGGCTAAATGGGCAAAATTTGGCCCAAGAGGGAGAGTGAATTTTCGGCCCAAGCCCAGATTGGCTTGCATGAATTGTAAAAGGCCAATAGACCAGGCCGGATTTTCACTTTCGGACCAAGAGAAAAGTTTTTCTATTTTTCTTTTCAGAGGCATTTTTAATTGATTAATTAGGTAATTTTTTTACCAAATTAAATATGTTAAAATTTGAACCAACGGGATAATTTTGACAGAACAGAAAAATAAATTAAATGGTTCTGAAAATTAAAGAAATTTTGTTTTCCGCTGCGTACTTTAAGAAATTATTTTCATTATTAAATTCGAACCAATGGGAGAATTTAATTTTGGAAAAATAGTAATAAATTTCAAATAATTATGATATTGTTATTTTTTTATCAACGTTGATAATAACAGTATTATAATTTTTGTAATTGACATTTTATGCATTATTTCTATTTCTGCCCAACGGTGATGTAGATTTAATGTATAATATAAAATTTTGTGTCATATTTTTTACCAACGTTGAAAATAAGACATATAATTTTACTGTTTTTTATGTTCTCACTTTATTTGATTTATTTACAGGCGGATACAACTTAACGAGTTGTATCAAAGAGATACCCACTCTCAAAGGTGACAACTATGGAGAGTGGAAGAAAAAGATAGACCTAGCGTTTATCTTGGTTGAGGTGGACTGGGTCCTGACCACAGCATGTCCCACTGAGCCTGAGGAGCCAGTGAGGAAAGAAAATGAGGCTGATGCTGCTTGGCAGAATAGACAGAGAGATTTTGCTCCCTTAAAGATGTCCTATGACCTTGAGCATAGGAAATGGACTACAGCTAACAAGAAATGTATGGCTGTGATAAAGAACACGATTGAGCCTGCAATTGTGGGTTCAATCGCGGAGTGTGACACCGTCACAGAGTACCTTGAAAGAATAAAGAGTCAGTTTACTGGCTCTTCAAAGATATACACCACACAAGTTATTAAACAACTTGTGAATGAAAGGTACTCTGGTGATAACGGTGGCATTAGAGAGCACATACTGAGAATGAGCAACATGGCATCAAAGCTCAAACCAATAGATCTGGGTCTCAAGGATGCACTCCATATCCATCTGATTTTTACTTCTTTGCCAAAAGAGTTTGACACGTTTATTGTCAACTACAATATGCAACCCGAGTCTTGGGACTTGGAAAAGTGCATAGCAATGTGTGTACAAGAGAAGGATAGAATTAAAGCTTCACATGGTGGTTCTATCAACTATGTAAAGGATAACAAAAGAAAGAACTTCAACAGCTACTCCTCAAAGAACAAGGGAAAAGCCCCTGTTCATCAGCCTCAACAGAATAAATTTGCAGTGGACAAAGATCAGTGCCTTCACTGCAAGAAGACGGGACACTACAAGAAAGATTGTCCCTCATATTTAAAAATGATCATGGCAAAGAAAGGTGAGAACATTATTACCTTTATAAATGAATCTCTATATGTGTAATATTCGAAATCTACTTGGTGAATTGACTCTGGAGCAACTGTTCATGTTGCTAATTCATTGCAGGGATTCCGTTCGACGAGGACTACGCAAAGAAGAGAAAGATGCATTAAAGTTGCAAATGGAGTCCAAGCTGAAATTGAAGCCGTTGGCGATCTTTCATTAGAGCTAGCTAATGGCTTCATTCTTATACTTAGAGATGTTCTTTATGTACCCTCTCTACAGAGGAATTTGATTAGTGTTTCATGTTTGGATAATGATGGTTATGATTGTCATTTTAGAAATGGCAAGTGTGAAATAAATTTTAATAAAGAATGTGTTGGTCTTGCCATCTTACAAAATGAGCTTTATTTGCTATCACTACGTGATGATGTGAATGTCGTATGCGATAATGATAACGTTGCGTGCGAGATAAACGAATCCTCGTCCATGAATGAAAATAGAAAACGAAAAAAAACTCTAGATGATTCGTCGAAATTATGGTACTGTCGTTTAGACCATATTTCGAGGGGGAGAATAGAAAGACTAGTTAAGAATGA
Organism: Zoysia matrella; assembly: GCA_001602295.1. NCBI lineage: Eukaryota > Viridiplantae > Streptophyta > Magnoliopsida > Poales > Poaceae > Zoysia > Zoysia matrella. The sequence goes on from BCLG01000457.1 coordinate 176,849, forward strand.
TATTCTTCCTCACTAGAGTTCTCAGACTTAGAACAATGTCGAGATTGCATTAAAGAAAAATATATAAAGAAAATTAAGAAAGATGCAAAAAGAAGCACAGAAATTTTACAAATTATTCACACGGATATTTGTGGTCCTTTTTCTGTGAAGAGTATAGATGGTTATGACTCGTTCATAACATTTACGGATAATTACTCTCGATATGGATATATTTATCCAATCAAAGAAAGAAATGAAGCCTTGGATAAATTTAAGATATTTAAGGCTGAAGTTAAAAACCAACACGATTTAAAGATAAAGATAGTTCGATCTGATCGTGGGGGGGAGTACTACGGTCGACATACCCCGTATAGACAAGTTCCTGGACTTTTTGCAAGGTTTCTACAGGAAAATAGAATAGTAGCCCAGTATTTCACACCGGGCGAACCTCAGCAAAATAGAGTAGCTGAAAGACGCAACCGTACCTTGATGGATATAGTGCGAAGTATGATGAGCTATTCTACACTGTCATTGAGCTTGTGGATGGACGCGTTAAAAACCGCCATTCATATTCTCAACAGAGTACCCAGTAAATCGGTGCCGAAAACACCATATGAGTTGTGGACAGGTAGAGTTCCCTCGTTAAACCACCTACGAGTGTGGGAGAGCCCAGTTGAGGCTAAAGTATTTAACCCAAACATTGAGAAGCTTGATCCCAAAACAATAAGTTGCCATTTTATTGGTTACCCAGAAAAGTCAAAAAGTTATCGTTTCTACTGTCCAGACAGACATACAAAGTTTGTAGAAATGAGACACGCTGTCTTCTTAGAGGATGAGATGATGAAGGGGAGCATGGTAGCTCGAGAGATTGATGTTGAAGAGAAGCGAGCGTATGCGCCCACTCCGATGATTCAAGAGCCATTCTTTACATTACCTGCTGTTGCTGCACCGACAGTGCGAGATACTATGGTGCAAGCACCTGTTATTGTTCCTCCTGTGGCAACAATGAATGAGAATGAGGAACCTGTTCCTCAGGATCCAATAGAACCCATTGCCACAGACGAAGAGGAGCAACAACAGCCTCAAACAGAAAATGTACAGAATGAAGAGGCCCCGAGGAGGTCTCAAAGAGTAAGAAGATCAGCTATTTCTGATGACTATGAAGATTATCAGACAGAAGAATTTCAAATAGAGGACGATCTCACCTCATTTGAAGAAGTCATGAGAAGCGAAAACTCTTCAAAATAGCTTGAGGTCATGAAAGAAGAAATGAAGTCCATAAAGGCTAATAAAGTCTGGGACTTGAAAGTAATTTCTAAAGGAGCTAAAACAGTAGGCTGTAAATGGGTCTACAAGACAAAACTCGACTCTCAAAAGAATGTAGAAAGATATAAAGCACGACTCGTGGCAAAAGCCTTTACTCAAAGAGAAGGGATTGATTACAATGAGACCTTTTCTTCGGTCTCATGTAAAGATTCCTTCAGAATCATAATGGCATTAGTGGCTCATTATGATTTAGAGTTACATCAGATGGATGTAAAGACAGCATTCCTCAATGGGGATTTAGAGGAAAATGTTTACATGGCACAACCGAAAGGTTTTGTCATGGAAGGAAATGAAAGAATGGGATGCCGTCTAAAGAAATCGATTTATGGGTTAAAGCAAGCTTCAAGACAATGGTACTTGAAGTTTGACAGCACCATAAAGAAATTTGGGTTTAAAGAAAATATAGAGGATAACTGTGTTTATTCAAAGTTTAAGGATGGGAAGTTTATCTTCCTAATCCTGTATGTGGATGATATCCTACTAGCTAGTAGTGATGTCAGTCTGCTACTGGAGACGAAGAAGGTTTTGTCCTTTAACTTTGATATAAAAGATTTTGGTGAAGCTTCTTTCGTTCTAGCAATCGAAATTCACCGAGATAGAAACAAAAGGGTATTGGGACTGTCACAAAAGGCATACATAGAGAAAGTATTAAAGAAATATGATATGTATAAATGTAGTCCATCACCTGCACATATAGTCAAGAGCGACAGATATGGAGACTTTCAATGCCCCAGGAACCAATATGAGATCGATCAAATAAAAGCGGTTCCATATGCTTCAGCTGTCGGAAGCTTACAGTATGCTCAAGTATGTACACGCCCTAACTTAGCATTTGTTACCGGGTTACTTGACAGATTCCAGAGCAATCCTGGAATAGAGCATTGAAAATTGATAAAGAAAGTCTTACGTTATTTGCAAGGAACAAAAGGCCTCATGATGACATACAAAAAATCAGATTCACTCCATATAGTGGGGTATACAGATTCTGATTATGCGGGAGATGATAGAAAGTCTACATCCGGATATGTGTTTACTCTCGCTGGAGGAGCTATTTCGTGAAAAAGCTCAAAGCAAACCGCCACTACATCGTTCACAATGTATGCCGAGTTTGTAGCATGTTATGAGCCTACGGGGCAGGTGAACTGGCTTAAGAAGTTCATACCCGATTTAAAAGTGGTTGACGACATCTATAAACCACTTAAATTGTACTGCGATAACGAACCCGCAGTAACGTATGCACACAATAATAAGTCAAGTGGTGCTGCCAAATACATTGACATAAAGTACTATGTTGTGAAAGATAAAGTTCGGGATCAAATCATAAGTCTTGAGCATATAAGCACCGCAAAGATGCTAGCGGATCCGCTTACTAAAGGCTTACCACCCAAAGTATTTATTGAGCACGTTGCCGGCATGGGTTTAAGGGAAAGCCTGTGATTCCTGAACTAAAAGATGGCCCAAAATATATAGTAACTATTTCAGAACAAAAAAATGTATTGTGGCTGTTAAGTCTATCGGCGATTGATCGTGACGATGAGACAGTTCTATGTATTAATCTGTAATGAAATGAGTGAAGTTAAAAAGTAATAAAAATAAAAGTAAAAAGTGAGATCAAGGGGGAGAATGTTAGGAACTGATCTCTATCCGTTTTGGCCCAACGGTTTTAATGGGCCCTTGACTTAATCGCGCTCTGATCGGGGGCGCCCAGCCCATTATAGCTGGTGGGTCCCTGTCGCCAGCGCCACAATAAATAAAGGTGGGGGGCCGACCGAAACTCATGATCTAAGTTCGTCCGTACCGCCGTATTCCATCGACGTCCCTAAACCCGATCTGTGAGGGGGCGCTGTGCCGACGGAAAGCACCACCGCCATGACGACCGCCGTCACCGAGAGATCGACGACGTCGCCGTGACTCCAACGCCACTGTCCTCTCTATCGACCGACGCTGCCCAAACGCAAAGGACCGCACCGACAAAGGGCAGATGGTCGGATTGTCTTCCTCGACTTCGACGACCGGATCCGAAGGTATTAACCACTTCCAAATCACAGATTTATTACCAACACAAAAACTGTCGAATCTACACACTAGATCAAAGAAAGATTACAATGACGAGCGCCAGCAAGCAATGTTTTGTTACGCGAGGGAGAATCTGAGGGGCGAGTACGGCGGGGCCGCAGGAGAGAAGAGCATATGGATCGCATTGATGGGCTGAAGGGGGTGTGGGGGAGTAGAGGGTGGACGTGGGGTAGGGAAGCGTTAATGACCTACCGGCTGGCCATGGCGACGCGTCGACGCTGATTGACTTAGGTTTGGTCGTTTGGTGGAGAGTTGCCGCTCGTAGTCAAGCGCAGACGGCAGACAGGATAGGAGTAAATTGCTGGTTAGTAGCCATCTAACGACTTGGAATTACAGAGAGATGTTTTTTACTAGTACAGCTGCTATCGTATCAATTCACAGAATCTAGCGTACAAATAGATGCATAGAAAATGTATCAAACCACGTGCCTTCAAAATAGATACAACGCTTGGGACAAAAAACTCAAAATTTTGAAGATATTTCAATCACAAGTATCGGGCTCTAGATGTTGTGATTCAACTCCCCAAAATGACTTGTTTGGAATACAAGAAAATTTTCTGTATATAAGAAAAATGAATCGATTCCTATTAAATTCATTTGTATATTTCTTGTGAAAAGTTATGTGTTCGAAAGAGACCTATAAGAAAACTATACTACAGGGGAAGGTAAGATTAGCTGATGTGAGAGGGAAGGGGGCGAGAAAGAAAGAGGATAACAGGCTGCTAATGAAACTGATGTTTGTGGTTTCTGATGGATAGTCGGCAGTAGGGCATAAAATTCATGGTTTACACTATAACGATTTATACTGTGATGCTGGGCGAGCATCAAAGCATTCAACCTGCGATTGTTTTCGGATGTTATTCGGTCTTTAAATTTGATTTTGATTTGAATTCAATTTACTACTCTCCAGCTACTCCTATATCAATTGCTAGTAGATTCTGAGCCCCATACTTCGTAGACTCCCTCCGTTTTCAAATTATTATTGACTTTAGATATCAACTTTGACATTTGTTTTATTAAAAAAGTTTAATAAATATTATATATTTTATTATAATTTGCTTAATTATGGACGTAGTTACAACTATGAATTATAATTTTACATATTTGAATTAATTTTTTTTAATAAAACGAATAGTCAAAGTTGATATCTAAAGTCAACGATGTCTAAAGTCAATGATGTCAATAATTTAAAAATGAAAAGAGTACTAATGTAATCATGTCACTCAAGTGCATTGGACTCCTAGGATTCTCCAAAGTCTAAACAAGAACGGTGCGTATAAAAAACAGGAGTGCCTGAGTGGATACTGGATATACGCGGCTGGCCCATGTGGCTGGCGTAATGACAAAAGCGGTGCGCCCATAAAAGGCCATAACTCGTCCATGTTACCTTGGCACCATGGTAGTGTTGGTGATGGGCTCGGACCATCCGGAATTATTTCGCGCCACATGCAAACAGGCGTACTCTAACGAGTTTATTGCGTCTCGTCATAAACTTGCCACAAAGTTCCTTCGGCCACAAGGAAAAGGGTGAGTTGTCACGTCATATGATTTGTTTGGAGACACAATAGACAATATCCTGATTTAATTATCGTTTTAAATTTAGATAGGGAATCTCGAAGAGTAAAGAAAAAAAAGATATATATACCGTCAAAGTAATTTCATTGGCCGGCCCTGTTCAGCGAGTCAGCGTACAGGCTTCATTGCTAGACGCGCGGAACGGTGCCCAACCCAGCGTCAGCGAGCCGTGGGCTGAGGGACATGTTCCAATGGCCCAGATTCCCGCGGCAAAACCGCGACCTTTACGGCCTTCCCTCGCATCGCGCGTACAGTATCATTAGCGGTCACGGCGTGTTCGAACAAATGCCTAACTCGACAGAATTTTCAATTCTTCCCGCCAAATACATTAATCTTTCAATCTTTACCATTAAATACTTTTTCCACTTCAAAATATATCATTTCTTTAAATTTTAATTATTTTCACTGTTTTATATTGTGTTAAAATAAACAAAATTTGAGCTTAAGTGATGCTAATAGTATAATAAACATAATATAATAAATATAATGTATTATAACATGATCTAATAACATAATATAAAACAATAAAATTGTTAAAATTTCAAAGAAATGGTATGTTTTGAAGTGAAAAACGTATTTAGTGGTAAAGATTGAAAAGTTTACGAATTGAGTGGTAAAGATTGAAAAGCTAATGTATTTGTAGTAAAAATTGAAAAATCACATAACTCGAAAGTCTCGCAGGCCAGCATTGGCAGTGGTAACGGTGAAGGTCAAGGACCTGGTCCAGGCGGCGACCAACACGGTGAACAAGAGGTTCATCGTTCTGAACAAGGCCCTCGCCGTGCCATTCCCTGCACACGCAGGCCCGCGACGGTGCCGAGTCGACAACGTGCCTAGCAATGGTGGCGAACGAGACCGCGGCGGCACACTTTCAGCTGTGGGGGCGGCGCATTCAAGCCGAGTGGCATCTTCCGGTACCACCGGAGGAACAACCTCGTGCTATGTTGTTACTCGCGGTAGTTCATACAAACGCATCGTGCTCGATAGTTTTTCTTTAAATCAACAGAAGGTAGAGGATGGACGCCCGCACCGTAAGAATCTCAAGCACTCCTACTTACGATTGTTTGAGCTCACGATGTGCAGCGCAGCAATGTGATCCCTTAGGGCGACCACAACGTATAATACATGCTCCCTCCGACCTAGAATAAGTGTTAATCTGGGTTTAGTCAAACTTATCGTTGACCAATGATTTGTATAAATATAAATTATTTTTAACGAAGTTGCTATTCTTCACCCGGACCCAACCGGGCGCATCCAGGCTGCTTCGCCTCGCACTAGACAACCTTCGTCCCCGCGCGCCAGCCCAACAGGAGTAATAGATTTCCATTCTGAAACTGCTCTCCACTCCCGCCCGCCACTCCTCCTTCTCGTCGCCGCGCCAATCCCCTTCCTCGTCGCCGCGCTTCTTCCTCGACGTCGCGATTCCCCTCGACGCCGCGCTTCCTCCTCGACGCCGCGCTTCCTCCTTGACGCCGCGAGAGAGGCGACCCAGGGCAGGGCGCATTGCGACCTCCATTCCCCATCGTCGCACCTCTCTGATCGCCGCCGGAGCGGCGACCCAAGGTTTCTCGTGATTTCCATCCTCGTCAATGTAACGACCGGGTTTTTCTTACCTTTCGATAAGTCCCGATCTTCCGTGACCTTGCCAATCTCAAAAGGTTGACAGGCACGACATCACAAGCGATCAATCAAGAAACCATAACAGAAGTATTAAACAAGAAACGAGATTAAAAAATAGTAAGTCAAAGCAAATTTATTAGAATAAAATCCTCTAAAGGGGTCCATCGGCTCGCAGGCCGGAAAATATTTCAGAGTAGAAAGATCACTATCGAGAAATCCATCGAGTGCAGCAATGAAAGCTTCATCACGGCAGCGATAGCGAACCTTCTCCACACAGGCTAGCTTGAGCTCAGGAGCTGACTTCATGGTCCGTCGGAGACGTAGTCGAAGTCGAAGCTGAGAGTATCCTCTGAAAACAACAAATTAGAAAACCTGAGTACGAATACTCAGCAAACCACGCACTACCTATCAACAATGTATGCATGCAAATAGTTTCAAGGGTAAATGCATGGCTCAAGTGTTAAATGCAAGTTTAAAACATTTTATTTTATATTAAAGATGCAAGAAAGCTTTATTTTAAAACTGTCAAATTTTATTATCTTGCCCTGTAGGGATCTCCGTTATCCCGGACGGGGGTTTATTTTAAATGCCGGTGTAATCTGCACACTCGGCCACAGCTCAAAGGCCGGAGTCCAAAATATTTTGAAATAGAAGAGGAGAAAGGAAAACAAAACTATTCAACGAGGAGCACAACTCAAGGGGGGTGTCCTTTCAAAAAGGACGTGGCAATGCGCATTGACTGTAACTCTGCAGAGGTTATGCACCTGGACCCACGAGAAGTGTCATCGGGAACTACCGTCGTAGTCCCGACGAACACACAAGACCCGTCCACAAGCTTTAACTGACGTCATCCGTTCTCCAGGATAGAGATCCCAAATACCTACGCAATCGGATCTTAAAGCTGTGAAGAGCCTACCACTGATCAGGTGGGATATCTCGATCTTATGTGGGGAGTCATAGCTCTACACCACACTAACACAACACTGTCAACCCACGGGTAAACAACCAGTCTCGACAAGCTTCAAGATCAAGCCACTGCCCATACAGGGTAACATGGTATGCATGGTTGTCAACTGAGCGTACAAGGCTCGAAAGACTCGGTCCTTAATTGCCGAGGCAGGCATTCTCTCCAACCTCAACGCCAACAACCAACAAGTCACACGAAAAGATCCCAGCTCGGATCTCCCCGTTGTACCCGCCACAGGTACTTCAACAGGGACTTCCCAAAAGTCTCTCAGCTCCTCATACTCCATCCTGCTCCCGCTAAATAGTTATGTATAGTTATTTCGAAAACTCACATTTGAATTACAGTTCAAAATTATTTAACACAAATCCCATTTTAATAGTGATAGGTGTGAGATAAAAATAAATGCAACTAAGCATGACTAAGCATAAAACTAAAAATAAAATAATTATTCTAAAGCAATCTTAGGGCTGATATTTGTGGAATAATAAATAGTCACGGCATAGAAATGTTGCTAGCATATTTTAAAACAGTTGGCATGCAAATTAAGGTTGCAAACAAAACATGCAGTTTAAAATACTGGGTACAAAAGTGATCAAAAAACGCGGCTTGCCTGGCAGCTCGAGATCGTAGTCGGGATCTGGGTCATCGAACTGAGCGGGCTTGCGGTACTTCTCCTCGGGATCACCAGCTAAATACAGCACAAACAGGGGTCAGACACTAGGTACGCGACAATTAAATTCTACACGACATACGCGACGAGACAAATTAACGGAACAATTTTAAGAATCTACTGAGGTCAACCAGAGTTCTCCAAAAATTCTAAAAGATCTAGACCACGAGGAACTATATTAACCGCAAATTGATTAGCAATTAATTCATCAGTCTATTGGAGAGAAAAAAGAAATTTGAGAGAGGGGAATTTCTCACCACAGATATGGAAATCGAGACAAATCGCAGAGATCAGTGCACTGGATCGGAGACGAAAATCGGAGATCGCGTACTGGAATTCAAGAACCGAGCGGGGACGACGGCGGGCGACACGGCGATGGCAACGCGTGGCATAGGCGGAGTCGGCGGGGTCGGCGTCGGGGTGCGGGGCTTCACGCGGAGGCTGTCGGCGCTG
>BCLG01000457.1:185536-199486 GCA_001602295.1 Zoysia matrella
CGACAGCGACGGTTCAACGGAGTCGACGTCGCGCGGTGAAGCGGCTCGGGACACGGCCCGAGACACGAGGTGGAGACGGCGTCAGGCGACGGTGCGGTGCGGACGACTCGGCTGGCTTGATGACGGAGTTGATTCTGGAGCGGCGACGTGGCGCAGGAACGGGCACGTGGAGGTGGGGAATCTGGCAGGCGCGCGAGATCTAGGAGTCGGCGCAGGGACGGCGACGCGTGGAGCGGCTAGGGGCCATGTGACGCGGAGTCGCGGCAGGCAACACCGAGATCGAGGCGGCGCGCAGAGTGGCGACGAAGAGCGGTTGAAGATTTTTTTGGAAAATGGGGAGGGGAATGGGGAGATGAGGGTGAGGATAAAGATTAGGGGGGTATTTATAGGAGGGGTTTAATTAGGGATTAGAGCAAAAAAATTAATCTCAACCCAATTTAAAAATCTGAGATGTTACAGTCAACGCAGCAGCGACGACCTAGCCTAGGGGCTGCAGCGTCCCTGAAGGATTTGGGACGCGCTTAGATTCAAACATCGCCTGAAGAGCTCCGAAACTTGCTTCGATTCAAGCAGCGCTTCACCATTAAGCCATAGATCCGGGTGAGTACAGAACCTCTGCTATAGAAATTCAATAATTATGATGAAATCTGTACTGGAATTTATGAAATTACTGACACTGAACGTACTGAACTCAATTCCTCTCATGTTTACTAATACCTGAACTAATTGCACTAAATTTGTTAAAAATTACTAAATCATTACTGAAACTGAACTCAATTCCTCTCATGTTTACTAATATCTGAACTAATTGCACTGAACTTATGTAAATTACTGGACCATGTTGATCTACTGGAATGTACCAATGTTATTTTTATAATTACTGAATGTTATTTTCATAATTACTAAATAGTATTTCATTAATCTATTCAGTAATATTCTTTTTTTTCACTTTTAGTGAATATTTACCCATGGAGAATGATCCTGCTTCTATCAACAAGCAAACTGAGGCTACTATAGACAATCCTTCAGTAGTTGTCTCGCATTTGTTGAAAGTAATTGCTTCACCAAGGGAACACTCTTTTGTTAATGGATCAACATCATCGGCTGCTACTACTGCTGCTAGTACTCTTGCTAATGCACCTGTTGCTGCTCCTGCAATTATTGTTGCTGCTGCTAGTAATCTTGCTACTGCCCATGCTGCTGGTCCTGCAATTGCCGTCGCTGCCCATACTGCCACTGCTGTTGCAACTGCTGCTACTACAGTGTTAGAGACACCACCAGCTCTAGTTCCCACACAAGGATTACCAATTAGTCCAGCATGGCTCAAAGATCCTATGCGTTACAAAGCAATGATAACGCTGCTAGTTCTAGTCCCACCAGAGAATGTAGTAACTCTTGAAGAAGAGCCATTTTTCATGCATGTAAGTGTAATATTGTACACTAATGTAAAAACTTTATATTTGAGGAAAAGTAATTATTGATATTATTTTACTGAATGTTATTTGAATGTAGGATCAGAGAATTGAACCCAAGTTCATTTCTAGTTTAGACTTGTGCTTTCTGAGCATGGATGATGCATTCAACTTCTACAAGACATATTCAGAACTTGCTAAGATTCAACATTAAAAAAAACATGTCGAGAAATGGTGGTCGTGGCCAAGACTATGAGTGCTCCTCTTCAGGGAATCACAGCAAAAGTCTAGGTGTTAACCACAAGAGAGGAAAGACAACAAAGAGAAAACGGTGTAAGCCTATAGTATGTGCTGTAACATTATTTGATGGAACTACAGTGTACTTCAAAAGGATTGTTCTTGAGCACAACCATGAACTCACAAGAACACCGACTATTACCAAACAAATGAGAGCTCACAAGTTGAAAGAAGGGTCAATAGATGATATGATTGATGTCATGCACAGGGAGAAAGTAAAACATGTCAACGTGATGAATGTGCTTCGAGAATCAGTAGGAGGATCAGAGAACTTAAGCATGTCAGAGAGAGATATTTAGAATAGGTCAGAAAATTACTGAACCTTGCAAAATACTTACTGAAAATTATCAAACCTTATGAAATAATTACTGAACATTATCGAACCTTAGGAAAATAATATCGAACCTTGCGAAGTAATTACTGAATCATACAAAGTAATTACTGATATTATTTTGTTGCTGTGCTGTTTTGGCTGCAGAAGAGCTGCACTTGCTCGCACTGAGGTGGAAGACGACATCCCAAAGCTGCTAGAATTCTTCGACGAATGCAAAAGAAACAACCCACAATTCTTTTACAACCTTTAAGTTGACAGTAAAAATGTGGTCAGAAATGTGTTTTGGAGTCATGCTAGCCAACATAAAGGTAACTAAAACTAACTGTCAATAGAATATCATAATTTAAAAAAAGTGACTCATGAATGACTTTTTTTTCAGATTATGGTGATGTCGTTATATTTGACACAACATACAGAACCAATAGGTACTCCATGCTTATGGCCATGTTTGTCGGATGTAACAATCAACTACAAAATATAGTGTTCGCACAAGCATTGATAAGGGATGAATGCTCGGATACATTCGAATGGGTCTTCCATCAGTTGGGGGTGTGCATGAACAACGAAGATCCCATAACAATTTTCACAGGTAAGAAAACTACTGGCTGTACTCCGAATAGTTATGCTCAAAACAAATTACTGAACACTATTGAGAAGTAGTTACTGAATATAATATGAATAAGTAGTTATTGAAGTTTATCTATTTCACCAGTCTAGGGAATAAGTAATTACTGAAATATATAACAGTAGTTACTGCAGCTAATATATTTGATCATACTCAAAAGCTTATTTCTGTATGCTACAGATCAAGATAATGCCATAGAGAAGGCGATAAGCAGCATATTTCTTAAGCCAAAGACTCCTTGAGCCAAATGTATGATCGGCAACCGAAGCTGAAGGACAGGCTCACCTCAGTAATTAATCACCCACAAAATCCAGCAGAGTTTGAAGCTGCATGGAGATTGATGGAGCAGGAATTCAACTTGAAAGAGAGGATAACAATACAAAACCTTTATGGTGAAAGGAAAATATGGATTGGCGCTTACTTCAAGAAAATTTTCTGCGGCACCATCCAATCTTTACAAAGGAGTGAAAGTGTAAACAAGACAGTAAAAAGCGGATACGTAGACAACTCAACGTCAATCTATGAATTTGTAAAAAAGTTCCTCGATGTACTTGATCACACTAGGGAAAATGAAATGAGGGAAAAGTATCACTCACAGGTATGGCTATGTTGTTTTTTGTAAAAAAAAACACATTTCTTCAAAACAGAATTACTGACATCGCCATTTTCTACCTGCAGTCAGAACCAATAACTTCAACATACTATGGCTATGAAGTACAGCTAAGCAAGGTGTACACGAAAAATGTGTACAACAGATTTAAAAACACCATGAAGTCAAGCACAAATTTTAAAGTGCGGGAAAACATAGAACGGAGCGGCTACTACTTTGTCGAACATCGAAACATGGAGACTAACTTCCTATGGCTCCAGCACGCCTTCAAAGTTAAAGCGATATACAATGAAGATGCCCCTCAAAAAGCTATATTTAGCTGTGAGTGCATGACCTGGGAGCACACAAGTTTGTAAAAAATTCATTGCTTTCAGTAACCATACAAAAATATAAAGATTTGCTCCTGTTATTAACATATGATTATGAAGCAGGGCTTTTCTGCCCCCATTTGTTCTGCATGTTCACACACCTTTGTGTGGGGCGTATAGCTTCAAGATGTATCCTGAAGCGCTATACAAGATAACCATGTCAAGATATATCATTTGACAGGCACGACAAGATGTTTTTCAGGCCAGACGGTGTCACAAAAGCTCATCGAACCACATCCACACTTTCAGACCTTTTCAAGTTACAAAGGTCTGCCATAAGGTCCTCACAGGTAAGGATTTGAAACTCTTTTGGAAATTACTGAAGTTCTTATTACTGAATTGTATTATAATAGAAGCATTATTGAACACGCAATAAACAAGGCAAAAGCTATAATCAGGGATGCAACTGCAGTATTAGATGCAATACCATTAGATATAGGTCTTGCAAGCGCACCTGGTCCAGGAGACACAAACACATCACCTAAACCACACAGCAATGCAAAAAATACTGAACATGAAGAAGCAAATGTATCAGCATCTGCACCACTAGTGTCAACCACAAAAGGCAGCAGGAAGAGAAAGATAAAAATAGAAGGAATTACTCAACCTCATTTCCCACGTGACAAAAGAGAAAAGCAAAGAAGGTCAGGCAATTGTGGTCTGTTTGACACAGAGCACGATGCAGCCACTTGTGATAGAGCTCAAATGAAGGCTGCAAGAGGTATCACTAAAAGACCAAGAGGAAAGCCAAGGGGAAATGGTCGTGGAATGGCAAACAAGAGAAGCAATGAGTATGGAGAAGGGCCTAAAGATGCTCAACTTAATCATGAGATTGACACAGAGGAACCATTGTAAGTCTATACCAACATCATTCATTCAATGTTTACTGAAAAAAACTGCTCAAAGAGAAAAACAATTACGGTTCAATGTTTACTGAAACAAATTTCTGCATCACCGTGAATATTTACTGAGCAGGAGTAGAAGTTCTTTGAAGATTGGACGTGGTGGAGGTATTGTTAGAACAAAAACATCACGTAATGCAAAATATATTTCTGATGGGACATTAACAATCGAAGAATGTGAAGAATTTGACGATAACGAATCACTATCTGACGTGTGATGAAATTCTTACTCTCCGATGCACGTAATTTGTACAGACATGTATGCAAACCAAGATGCTGATATAGATATTACTGAAGGTTATAGAAAATTACTGAATAGTGACATATTGTAATAAAAACAAGGCATTATTATTAAACATAGACATGTAATTGATATTTACAACAAAGTTACTTATTGGTTCATTTCCTTTGAATCCGCTATTTAACTTATGGCCATAAAAAATTACTGAGTGTTTATTGAGAATTTACTGAACCGGAATATAAAACAGTACAAATATTCTTCTATATTTTATAGTTAATTTTTTCAATTACGTACGTAAAAATATTAAAGTGCTTCGATTCAGAATGGCTGCCACATTGTGAACAACGGCGATAAAATTACTAAACATTATCAAACCTTAGAAAACAATTACCGAACAATACCGAACCTTAGGAAAAATTATCGAACCTTAGGTAATTAAAGTGCTTCGTTTCAGAATGGCTGACACATTGTGAAAATACTAGAATAAAGCCACATTTCATTCAGAAAGTTACTTAACATTGTCAGAAAATTACTGAGCATCATTTACAAACACACATTATTAGAATAAACCCACATTACATACAGAAAGTAACTTAACATTGTCATAAAATTACTGAACATTACATAAGTTTGTGGAACCAGCAACATTGCATTCAGTGGACATAATATTTGTGGAACCAAAGACAAAAGATTCTTCTACACAACGAAAGACAAAGTACACAAAATATTTTCATTTGCGCAACTGATTCTAAAGAATCCTACTCTTGAGAATCTTCTCTTGTGCAACTTGAAAAATAATCCTCAATGTGCTTTGTAAAGGGCCTTGAGGCTCCATTCAACTTATAGAACATGAGGTAGTGCAGGTATTCTGCCCTATACTCGCAACCCCGGCTCTGCACAAATGGTAATAAATTAATAACAACAGAACATGTTAAAAAAAGAGTCAAATAGGTGAAATAGGAACACTTAACTGTTTCAACAACAGCATCAAGTACACGAACTTGAGGATCATAATATTCAATAAACTTCAAGCAGAAGAATAAACAATCATTACTAATATTTTGATAAGCCAGAGGAACATATGGCATAGTCCACTCGCTGATGTCTGGAAACTTGAAATCTGTGAACTTCTGCAAAAGAGTATTCAGCCGAGACGTAATCATTCACAAAACTTGTCATGATACATGTGCTTGTCAGACTCCTGTCCCCATAATAGAAAGTCCAAGATATCAATTTGATCATAGAGTGTTGATGCAATACACAACCCAGTGAGTGCCACTCTGGACAGGTACAAACACCTATGAAAATAAGAAAATATAAAGTAGATCAAATCAGAGATGACAGAGAAACAAACGTGTAAGAAAATAACACTGAATTATATATTATATTACAAAAGAGTAAAAAAAATAACTTACAACAATGGCATTTATCACTTCATCAACAGTGTACCGTTGTTGCAGGTAATCAATTAGGCAATCAGGATCAAAAGAGTCCTCAACAATCATTGAACTATGCACACCAATTATAAAAAGTTACTGAACAACTGGAAATTACTGAATCAAACTTACTGAACAAATTAAAATTACTAAAGAAAACTTACTGAATCAAACTTACGGAACAAATAGAAATTACTAAAGCAAAGTGACTGAATAAAATGCAAATTATTGAATAGAAGTTACTAAACAAATGGAAATTACTGAAAGCAATGTTACTGAAAGCAATGATACAGACACATCATAGTAAATAAAACCATTCTAAAAAATTACTGAACAAAGAAATTACTAAATCAAAGTTAAAAAAAGATATTCTCACCGCTATTTGCGACGGGAGAATTATCATGAAGCCAGCAGCAGCAGCCCTATATTTTGAATCATCTGACATCAAGCACAGGGCAAAACAATCAAAAATGTCATTCTCAGCCATTTCATTATCGCTAAAGGAGCGAACAAGACTGCTTCCACTGAATTCATAACAGCTGAACAGAGAAGGTGTGGGCATTTTCTCAGAGAATTTTAGAAAACATTGCCTAAAAATGTTTAGCAAAAGAAATAATCAGATAAAATGTTATAAGAACATAACAAAATATAGTGAACAAATCATGCACGAATATTGTTATGTGAAAAATACACTTACACTTTGAAAGTGTCTTCATACTTGTCTTTGAACAAATCATTTCTGAAGATTAACAATTTATTGAGATTTGAAACTGGACGACGCCACATTCCATTTTCAAAAGGATTTGCATGAAAACCAGAAGGGGACCTCAGTTCTCGAGAATATTTGATATATATCGGTTTAACAGCTAGACAATCAGGGAGGGTAAAATCATTGAAAATTGCAATATCCCACAACTCTTCTAAATCAACATCCTCCTTCTTTTTCTTCTTCTTCTCATTTTGAATTTTTCTAGTCTGGTTGCTTTGCAATGATTTTAGTGACATGCTGTTGGTTTTCTTTGATCGAGTAATATGTCGAACAGGTGTAATCACCTTATCTTGATCTCTAACAGCTTGTTCAGACTACAAACCAAAAAGTTGTAAATATAAACATGCACTACTAAGATATAATAAAATATATGAATATTGAAAAAATATTTGCTGAAGAAAGACCACGTTAGAGACTGCATTTACTGAATAGGGGATGGATGTTGGACAGGTGAAGGTGGAGATGGAGATAGAACAGGGGATGGATGTTGGACAGGTGGAGGTGGAGAAGGAGATGGCACAGGGGATGAATCTTGGACAGCTGAGGGAGATGGAGATGGAACAGGGGATGGTGTTGGTGCAGCAGCAGTGCGTTCCTGAAATATTTTTGTAAACATAGAAATATTTTGTCATACAAAACAATGGTAATAGTTGAATTGAAAAACTCCAAAAAAAAAGGGGTGTTACCGAATCCTTGTTCTTCTTCTTCCTCTTGCAGCCTCCAGAAGGTTCCTTAGCCTTTACATATATATAAAACACAAATCAGAGAAAGTAATAACGTCAAAAAAAATTTGTACAAATAAATAGTATGAAGTTACCGAAACAAAACAAAAAATTACTCAATATTACTTACAGATGAGCGTCTCTTCTTCTCACTACGTGTCTTATGAGAGGATGGAACTTTTTTCAATACTTGAGTAATTTCAGTAACAAGATTGTTTTGAGCATCTTGAATACGTTGAATTACAGAATTTAACATCTTCGATGCCCTAGAAACTGTCTTGTCATATGTCTTCAAAGCATTGCCAAATGCTTACTTTTGCCCGTCATCTAAAACTGATTCTAAAGCACTACCAAACAATGGACGCAGACGAATAATGCTTTTAGGAAGGGGCTTATTCTTGGAAGTCCAGAAAGCTCCCTTTCTAATGTTGCGCTTAAACCTAACACTGAAAGCTTCAATACAGGCCTCCTCAAACCTCCCCTAGCACAAACAGCAACAGATGGAGCAGCTTCATGTACATCCTCTATTCCAACATGCTGCTCATCACCACGTACATCCTCATAGCATGCTTCAGATTTATTTCTCAACTAAAAAGCAAAGAATAATGACAGATATAAATACGATTGCATTTAGAAATACAAAACACAAAAAAATCATAAAAACACTTACAGGTAAGGAACCATAAGCAACACATTTGTCTTCAGGCTCATCTTATCATCCTTCGAAATTTTGTCAATCAATGACATGTTGAAAAATCTTAATCGAGGCATTGTAGAACAATCATCAAGCATGTTACCACATGCTAAATTATCAAGATAGTACACATGGATAAAAATTTAAGAGAAAATTACTGAGCACAAATAAATATAGTCTGTAATTGCATGAAATTACTGAGGAATAAGTAATTACTGAGAATTAATGAGAATAAAGAAACAAGTAATTACTGAGAATAAAGAAATAAGTAATTACTGAGAATAAATCTACATTGACAGAAACAAGTAATTATTGAAAATAAAGTAATTAATGAGAATAAAGTAACAAGTAATTACTGAGAATAAATCTGCATTAACAGAAACTAGTAATTACGAATAATAGAGTAATTACTGAGAATAAAGAAACAAGTATGCAATTTACTAAGATCAATCAAACAAAAACTAAGTTGAAAAAGAGTTTCTTACAATCAAGAAAGCAGTGCAGCCTTGAACAGTAGGAGTTTTAAATCTGTCATGGACAGAAAAAGATTTCTTCCATTTTTTCAATTTGTCCCACAGGTCATCAACCACAGTGCTGCACCAATTAATCCCTTCATCGACTTCAAGTCCTTACAGAACAAATAGTCATTTGCAAATAGAAACAGACTACTGGTGGGGAACAACAAAGCATTGAAAACAAACATAAAAAAACACTGCACAACACAATCATCAGCTTCCCCCCTCGATGCAAATTTTTCAACAACTCATCTTGGAACAGCATTCGACTTCAGACTATCAAATGATTTCTTCTTTGAAGAACCCTGGACAAAAAAAATCCTTTATCTCTTTCTTCTCACATAACCTTCTCAGCTCAACAAGTCCCTCTTTCTTCTGTTTGTAGGAGTGGAATGGCAAATTTGTATTTCCACCAATAGGAAGAGAAAAAACTTTGTGTACAGCCTCAGAAGTAATTGGAAGAATTTTACCCTTCAACTCAAGTCGAAGGGGGTCCTCTCTAACATGATCCATCAAAAACATTGCCAGGGCTCTGTCACCAATGCCATCAATATTGAAATTCAAGAAATCACCAAAACCAAGCTCTGAGATTCTTTCCTTCATAGCATCTGGCATGGCCTTGATGGCTTCAAGAACACAAAGAGACGAACACCGTATTGTTGAATAATTACTAGCAGCAGCAACCTGTCAAAAAGAAAAACGAAAATTACACTATTGCATCAAAAAATATAAACAACACAGAATATACCACAATGGAGAACAAAATATGAAATTACTGAGATGGAACTATAATACTTAAACAAAAAAAGAAAGGTTGATATTGAAATCGAAAAGGAAATTATTAAGATGGATTACAGAATAAACTATAGCATACTAATACTAATAGCAACTATACCTCATCACCATCAACGTCATCATCAATCCTTGTTGCCGGAACAGATTGTTTCCTTTTCACCATAGAATGAACAGTTTGTTTCTTCTTCACGACAGAAGGAGAAGCAGACTTCTTAGAAGGAAGATTGACAAAATCATCATCATCATTATCTGAAGAAGCAACACAGCCGTCAAGGAAACAACAACCTGAGACTCTATAAACTTTCTAACAGCTAAACGAGTTACCCTGCGTGTTTGTATCTGAGGTGCAACATAAGCAGGATCAGAATGAGGTAGAACCTCCAAATCAAAACCAGAATCGGCCATTACTCTTCCTTCGTACTGAAACATGACAGATTACTAAACATTATTACATATTACTAAACATAATAAAAAAAATTACTAAACACAGAAATAAAATTACTGAATATATACTTAAATTAATAAGAACATAATAATGAAATTACTGAACACACCAATGAAATTACCGAACATAAACTTAAATTACTAAACACCGAAGCTTGAGAAGCACTGTAATGGAGAAATTAGTGAACAAACATTATGAATTACTTAAAATTAAATAATGAGAAAATTACTGAAGCAAAATTTTCATTTCAATTTAAAAAATAGAAGTTTCCGCCCTCGATACTATGTAGACACTTGTACTATAGAAATTACTGAATCAATTATCGCACTTCAATCAATGACAACAATATAAATTACTGAACACTCTAGTAATGAAAATACAAAACATGAAAAAATTCCACAAACCAAACACGATGCACCAAAAACAATCCTCACTACTGCACTTCAATATCAGCGATGAGACCAAGGAAAAAAAATCAATGACGCACAAAAAACTTAGGGTTTAATGAACCTCGTCCACACACCTAATGACACCGCCAAATCACTAGCAATGGTCTTGTGACACTGCGGGAAACAACCTACAGAACCGAAAGCGAGAACGAACAAAATCTAGGGTTTTGACATCCACACCAATGAAATCGAAAAAATGTCGCACCTCCTCAAATGCGCGCGACGATGCCGGCAACGTAAACCACAACCACCGAGCGTCGGAGAAGCGGAGGGCAACGGCGGCGAAGCGCTCGAATCGCAACGGCAACGGGCAGAGACGACGAGAGAGCGGTTACGGAAATGAGAGGAGTGTGCGCGAGAGAAATGGGAAGTAGGAAACACGTCGGTTCCGGTGGAGGTTTTATAGCGCCGCTAACGGGCGCGATGCGGCTAACGGGTTAAACCTGAAAAAAGGCGGGCCCGAAATAGGAAATCCGGTGCGCGCCGATTCGGGGCCGGTTGGCTGGCTCGCCTGGCTAGGGGTTTTGGGTCCGGATGAAGGGCTGCTTATTTTTTACCTAGGGTGATATATAGCATATATATTATTTTTAATATATATAAATTATATATAATAAAAATATTTTTTATAAAAAATTTAAAAGTACAAATACTAGATTTTTAAAGTTAACCAAATCTATAAGAAATAATTGATCAAAAAAACAATTTGACTATACCAAACGAACATTTATTTTTGAACGGAGTTAGTACTTCGGTAATAAGCGGGGGCCATCTAAAATCGGTTGTAGTTAATTTAAGTCTCACAATGTTTGTTGCAAAAGGTGGCAGTAAGGTGGGGTCCACTAGGAACCACATCCTAGTCTCCTCACCGTTTGATTTTTCCACAAAGCTACAAATACGCGACGGGTGTGAATGAAGCAGGAAAGCAACACTAAATTTTTAATATTTTATTCCTTGTTACCCGGTCATAGTCTTGATACCGGCAACAAGAAATTTTTGGTTACTACCGATCTTCACAATGTATATTACTCCGCATTTATTTCTTAATATCGATTTTTGTCGCCCATTGTGGTCGCCGTTTATAAGGTGGGAGTAAGTGGGTAAAATCATAAGTAAAGTCTATTTTTTTTTAAAAAAGGAAAGATTGATTTAATCTATTCATACGGTTTTGAATGTAGCATCTGGTGAGGTGATTGTAAAAAAATCCGCTTATAGTACAGGTAAGGGCTGGGCCGGGGGATGGTCTCGAGGGATGTTCTCCATTTCCAGCACCCAGCGGACGGTCGAGCCGCGGCGAGCATCGCCGATGGTCCATGGACTGGACGAACCGGGACACGCGCTGCAAGCGGCACGCACCGCGCCCTTCAAAATATCGAGGTGCCCGCTGCCGCGCGGGACCCCATGTGATGCGGCGGGGCCCTGCGGGATCGCCGGGGTGTCCCTTCGTTCATCTTGCTGCGCAAGTCACTTGGGCCTGCCGCGAGATCTTCTTCCGGCAAGTCAGGGGAGACGAAGCGAAGCGACCACCGATTTGATTATAAAACGCGAGAGGCCAGCACGAGCCCAGCCGGCTCGCGCTTTCTATATTTCTCTCCACGCATTTCTAATTCAACTCTTCAAGTTCATTTCCTGCCTTGGCATCCACTCCTCTCCTCCTTCTGCAGGATCCTCCCCTAGTCGCCTTTAAAAATTCCTCCGACGACGCGGGGTCGTGGCCGCGATCGAGTCCACGCCGTCGCCGTCGTGGGAGATTCGCGCGCGCCACGCCAGGTAGTTGCTTCAACCCCTTCGCAGGTTGCTGGCGTTGCCGATTAGTGCGCGGCTTCTGGACCGTCGCATTCCGTTGGTCCGCGGCTTCGGGATCGTCGCGTGGCGTTCGTCCGCGAATGTTGGGGGGATGGGTGGGTTGGTGTTTGTGGCGCGATGGCGACCGGGGATGGAGCCCGCAAACTCCGTCCCGGCGGCGGCGGGTTCAACACGCCGTTCTGTTCCATTTTCGTGGAGGGTTCTTCTGGTTTCATGCGTCATGCCTCCACGAGGTCACCTCCACCCGTGAATATTCCCTCGGAAGCACGCGTTTGATCGGATTCGTCGATCGCGCTGCTTTAGCGGACAGAGAAGACCGTTCAAACCTCGTGGTGGTTCTTATTTCCACCGAATTTCATAGGGAGCAATTTGACGAGAGGGTTGCTTGGAATACGAACTCGTAGGTGGCTCCAATTGTTGGGGAGGTTGGTCAATAGCAGCGGCCTTCATTCTCCTTCCCCAAGAAAAGGCAAAGCCAAATCGCGTTCGTCATGTCCTTTTTGTGCCGTGCGGTCTCTCCTCAGGACCTCAGCGTATAAATCTCTGCAGTTTTCATCGTCGGTTTTATGTGCATCGTCGAGTGAAGTGTGAAGCAGTTCTTGTGGTGCATCTGTTTTGCAGGCTCTTTCTGGTTCGCCGTTACACACGCGTGTGAAGCAGTTCCTGCCGTGAGTTTTGTGTACGAGGATCTTGAGCGGGTGCGCGCTGATGGCGGCGTGGTCGAAGGTCGGGAGGGGCGGCGCTCAGCTGTCGCAGTCCCTGTCGAGGGCCGGCGCCTCCGAGGCCGGGGCGTTCGCGCTGCGCAATGCCTCCGGCGCTCTGTTTCGCGGCGTAGGGGGTTCCCACGTGTCGTTGCTCCATGGCCTCACGGTCTCGGGGCTCGCCAACAGGTGCGCGGGCAGCGCCGGCCGCGACGTCCTGAGGAGAGGCATCAGCACTACGGTGCCAAGGCTGCAACCCCATGCCGCGGCGGCGGCGACGGTGCCAACCGAGCCGTCGGACGGCGACGAGGCCGACGGTGCGCCACGCCTCCACATGCCCATCCTCGGGCCGACGAAGCCCAACGAGAAGCCCCGCCTGGTGGTGCTCGGCACCGGGTGGGCCGCGTGCCGGCTCCTCAAGGACGTGGACACGCGCGCCTACGACGTCGTGTGCGTCTCGCCGCGGAACCACATGGTGTTCACGCCGCTGCTGGCGTCCACGTGCGTCGGCACGCTCGAGTTCCGCTCCGTCGTCGAGCCCGTCAGCCGCATCCAGTCCGCGCTCGGCAGCCGCCCTGGCTCCTACTTCTACCTCGCCAACTGCTCTGGAATCGACACGCGGAAGCACGAGGTACGGGCATTGCCTGCAATGTTTATGACAATGAACTGGGAGGTTTCCCTCAGCTCGCCATGGCACAGATCGATTTTACCATTGTGATTTGTGTTCTTGCGATCTTGCAGGTGTACTGCACTACAGTGTCCAGCGAGGGGCTGTCCAGTAATCCGTACAACTTCAAGATCGCCTACGACAAACTCGTAATCGCCAGCGGCT
>BCLG01000458.1:0-16899 GCA_001602295.1 Zoysia matrella
GGGGATGGAATTGTGGAACAGCGCCGCGGGGTGGTGGCCCAGCAGCTCGGCAGCGGTGCCGTCGCAGCTGGTCGTCAGGCCGGAGAGCAGCATGGCCGCCGCGGCCGAGGTGGTGTTCGCCATGGCAGTGGCCGCCGGCGGCAGCGGGTGGTTGTGGGTGCCCTCGTACGTCGTGACCAGGATGCTCTTGTCCTCGGCGTACCGTTGCACCTGCAAGCACGCACACACGTACAGATTAGGCAGCATATGCATCGTTTCAAAATATAAGCATTTATAAATTTAAATAAAATAATTTTTTTAATTTTTACTTAATAATATATACAAAATTATATAATATTTAATATAAAAAATATTTTTTATGAAAACTTGATGAATCAAAAAATATAGTCTATATGATAACATATTATTACTAATAAAAAAATATAAATTTAATTTTAACTAAACTTAAAAATACTTATATTTTAAAATGAAGAGGTACATTATGTGTGAAGACGTGTCGTTGACGTAGTAAGATCAATGCACGCATGCAATCATGTGAAGCATATTTAACCTGTTTCCGCACGGGGCAGGCCACAGCCATTGTGCACCGATAGTATGCTATCGGGCATGGGTTACCCTTCGCCATCTTCTGCCCGTACTTCCCCATTGGCAGCCATCGCTAATCTGAAGTGAAAGAAATCATGGTGTAAATTTGCAAATAATAATTGTCCTCAAAGGCACATATTATTAGGTATCAAAATCTAAGCGCATGCATGTACGATGGACCAAATGGTCATGACAAATGAAACAACAAATTTCAGACTTCCTCTCTGTAAATACGTTCATGTTAACATAAACTTCTTTCTTGGCTAGTAACTGAATGGATCAGTCCTGATGGAAGTAATTACCATTGGTGCCTCAGACCGAGCGCGAACGGACACCCTCGCCTTCCGGCCCGGCACCTCCGCCGGCGCCTGCTCGCCGTTCTGCCTCGGTGCCGGAGCCGTCCCATCCTGCGACATCCGCCTCTTGCCGTCGACGACGACGTCACTGTTCCCTGCAGCATTGCTCGGCGAAGGCGACGCGTCAGCGGCCCCGTCGCTGTCCTCGTCCTCAGCTCCGGCGCCGTCGGCGTACTGCCGCGTGGACGTGTTGGGCGCGCCCGAGGCCTGTAGGTGGGTCTGCGTCGAGATTTGGAAGTACGTGCCTTTTTGTTAGTCAAAGAGGAAGCCAAGGAGCAATTGAAAGTCTGGATGCATGAGATGAGCACGTGCTACCTACAACTGCTACAGTATCCATGAGATGCACTAATGGCAAGTTGGCAACTGTGGTATTCATAATTAGTGTTCCTCAAATCAAAAACTGAAAATATGAAACTTTGGACATTTTATCAGAGCCTTGTTGAATCTTTTCGAATCAAAAACGTAAATTTAATTATTTGATTGGCGAAAACTTCTTTGAGAGGATCTCCCTGAAAGTTTCTAAAGATAATGTACTAATATAAGATGCCATCCTGCGCACCATGCTCCTATGATTCTACCAAATCAGTATTCGATTGTATAATTTATTTGAACTAGATACCTGGCCTTAATTTTATAGGATTAATCAATCGAGTAAGTAAACTGAGGCATTCATAAGATCATGTGATCAGGTTTGATGAGGATCTTACATTCACGTGCGTGAAAGCACACAAATTTAGCTATGATGACCTGTACATTATTGATGAAATCTGCTTGATCGTGAAGAATCTTTCTCCCCAGCATATATATTTCTATGTCATAATAGGTCTAGTGTATGTGCCTGCGTGTGTAACATGGATTCAAATGGATTGGTCAAGTGGTTGTAACAACTTTCATAATTGTGTTAATTAGACAATCAATTCTTCATACAGAGATAAGCTTAAGATATTAAACTGATATGGACCAAAATTAGTTTGGAGGCCAAGATATCTTGATCGTGATCGTGAAGAAGCTTTGTCCCCAGCATATATATTTATCATAATTGTGATTTTTAAGGAGAAATATACAAGGTATGTACAAAAATTAATTTGGAGGCCAAGATGTCATCCTAATATAACTTATTGGGGGGAAGAATCACTTGTATGCATCTTAAAAAATTAAGAACAGCTCTAGTATACAGAATCTGAAGAATGCCTATTTTACACACAGCAAGCTTAAAGCAATTTTCTTTGCACGAAATAAGGATTTTTTTTCCTGTGTTCATATGAATTTAGGCATCCTTTGGAACACGGGAATTTCACAGGAAGAAAGCATACGAATTGAAAAAATTCCTGTATTCAAACGGAGCCTTACGGAATCATCCCCCCAAGCCAAGAAGTCTCCCCCAGAAAAGAAAAATTGATATATAAAACGACAGGTGAATTTGATGGAGCACGAATTTCAACAATACGCGCGGGAGATGATAGGATGACTGATATAACCAGAGAATTTATTTAGTACTTACATGTGCCAGTACTGATGCTCGGTTGCTTATGAGATCTTCAGGGAGATGGTGATGTGGATGTTGCTGTGTGACCTGGTGAAGCTGCTGGTACAGCACGCTGTAGTTCCGGGTGAGCTCCTCCAGCAACCCCCGCAGCCGCCGGTTCTCCTCCGACACACGACGGAGTTCCCCTTCCACTGCTGTCACCTCCATCTACACATAGCAGCAGATTAGCAAAATCAGTCAACCAAAAGGGTAAAACAATCACAAGAACCGATATATATGGAAATGCATTTAACAAACTTTTTCATCTTTGGCCGTCGTGGCCTCGTCGCCGTCGACGGTTGTGGTGGCGGTCGCCGAGGAGGCGGCGGCAGCGGTCAGCAGGTTGAGCCCAATCTGTGATGCAAGAACACTACACCCGATCAATTCACAAAGTGCAAATGCAAAAGGCAACCAGCGGCTTATCAACTTCATCGAGAAGCAGGAGCCGGACGACGGTATGCAAGAGATGATCGACGCGCTGACGACTTACGTTGACGTCTTCACAGCCGGGACCGCCCGGCCCGTCGACGCCGTCTCGCCGCTGGGCACCGGAGTCGTCCCGTGAGAAGAAGTCCACCTCCCTGATCTCGCGCCGCGGGCCGAACTCGCCAGATCCTTGACGCAGCAGAAGGGAAAGACCGCCGCGCTCCATGGCCGCCCTTCTCAGCTTCCTCCTCGTGGACGGCTTGGACGTAGTAGCGGTGGCGCCGCTCCGGTTTGATCTCCTCCATGGAAAGGGCGGGGAGTATCCCTGCGCTTTATGGTCAGGTTGCGTCAACTGGGGACGCGCGAGGGTAGACACGAAAGGAGACAAAGCTGATGGACTTGGACTTTTGAGTTTGGACTGCACACAGACCAAACGAACAAATAAAAATAACAAAAAATGAAAATATATGGAGGAGGGTGGGCGTGGACCAATGGGAAGGCAAGAAGGGGGTTGGTGGGGCAGCCGCGTCAGGCTCCGAGTTGCATGACGTTAGGGAGACGGAGGAGGAGATAGGGTCAAGCAAGTCAATTTGGCTGGGGGACCAAGTGGCGCCAGAGGTCGACGACACGGAGACGACTGGTTGTCATATATGGCCCGCGTGACCTAGTCTTACAGTTTGCGCACTTCTTTTCACAACCGGTCAAAAATATCACGCCGGCCATTAATTGCTTCGAAATCCAGACGCAAGCGTAACAGGCGCCAGCCGTACGTACACGTAAGTGATAACCTGTTCAACTGTTACGTATTCCCCGTGTATAAGAAAACCAAATACAGTAGTTGCAGTAGCGATCTATTGCTATCAAACGTATACGTTGTTCTCTCAAGCTGGTTACGCACGGTACAAGGACACTGGTCTTCTTCACAACCAGCACAGCATTGCTCATCTATCACTGATGCAAACACACCGAGGCCTTTTTTGGACTGCGGGAATTTTTTTTTCTGTTTTTTACATTTTGAACTAATTTCTACGCAGAATTTTTACATGAATTTTACAGAAATTTTATAGAAAACGGAGGACTCAGAAAAAATTCATTTGTTTCAAAGAGAACCTAACTAAGGGTCTGTTTGTGTGAGCTTTTATTTTTGTGCTTTTAAAAAAGCTGGGTCGTGGCTAGTTAAAAAAACAAACTGATGAAATTTAAATGTTGACTTTAAAATTTATTTTTAGCTTCTTAGCATACCAAAAGCTAAAAAAGCAGCTCAAAATATACTTTTCAACTTTTAATTCATTTCATCAGAAATTTGCTTTTCAGCTTTTTAAAAGCAAGCTTTTCAGAATCTCGTTTGTTTTAGCTTCTTACTTTTTAACTTTTTCCGCTAAAAAAACCAGTTGAAAAGCTAAAACAAATAGATCCTAAGCTAGTCCACATGGTTAAGTCGCGCCAGTCTCATGGTTGTTTTCTACGAGCTTGATTAGCGAGATTCGTCTCCATCTCTTCAACGACTTGTTTCTTCAAGTAGGCACGCTTAGTCTTCACCTACTCCATAGTTTTGCAGCAGATCAGGGCCGTGCATAGTGTATATTCCGTCTGTTTCTAAATTATTATTGCAGTTGACTTCGAACATCAACTTTTAATATTCATATTATTTTAAAAAGTGATAAATATCATATATTTTATTATAATTTGTTTTACTATTGAAGTTATTTAAATCCTGACATAATCTTCCCCCATGTGAACTAATTTTTGAAATAAAACAAATGATAAAAATAATGTTAAAAGTAAACGGGTGACAACAATTTAGAAATATGTATTTTTCCTCTTTTTTCTCCCCCTAGCACCTTCCGGAAAGCAAAAAATAAGTAAACATGCCTGTTGGCAAAGGTGAGTGCAGCGCATAGAATAATACAGTACGAGTATCTCTTAGGAATTCATAGGCAGCAGCTAGCCGCGTGCTGATCGGCTGTTAACAGTGTAAACATGGTCGGCTTTCCCATTCAAGGCAGTTGACATATTCCCAACACCCGAGGGCACACGTTGCATGGTGGGATGAAACCCATGTTGGCCGACATTGGCCCCTCACGTTGCATAGTTTACATTATCTTCTGCAGTTGATGCGGAAAGGTGTTGAAACCAGGGCGAAGAAGGTAGAAACGGATCAGAGAAAGAGAGATTATTGAGAGGAGACACGAGAAGACCATGGCAGCACCAATGGTCAGCATCTTGCCAACAGAGATTAATTAGGTTGAAACGGCGTTGTCGATTCCCTGATTGTGTCGCAATTTGTCAAGCCACGTTGATATGAGGTTAACTAGGTTGCACGACCCTTTCTTCATTTACTTTTTCATGTCCAAATTGCTACAGACAGAAGACATGTGACGACGTTAGTCTAATTAAAGCAGACGATTCAGGTTAACTTTCGCTAATCGTATCCAAATCATACTCACCGTTTTCCATATGAATCTTGACAAATCCTATTCGAAAGTCTGGGATGCGGAAACATATTTCTAGATTAGAGAGCATCAGTCGGTAGTGAGAATATTTTTAGAAGAAATTCAGCACGTACAGAAGTGCAGGATACATCTCTTGTAGGCGTCGCTGATTTATCTGGTAAAGATATACTACTAGCAGTACCTTGTTTGCTCGTCACTTCGTCCTTTTATCTCTTAGGAGTATTATCTCTGTAGCTCTCAGTACTCGCATGCCGTCTTGGATCGTCTTCCGAGGGGACAGGGGAGGATGGCTCGACTAGCAGCAGGCACACGCAGTGACGCAGATTGTGCTGATCACCAGTTAGTCATGCAAACAGCCAGGGATGGATAATCCAAAATTCCAAAGCAAATCCAAACGCGTTCACGTCTCGTTATTCTCTGGCTGTTCGTCACGCACGCTGAACTGGTAAAACTCTCCAGCAATCATTGACCTTCATTGACTTATCGCTTGCTTTAGTTTTATTGGATTGTATCAAAACGCTTCTGGTTCATTCTTAAAACATCATTAATTTTTTATTATGAACGATCAAAGTGATAAAAATTTGACTTTGATTAAACCTAAAAATGTTTATATTTTGAAACGGAGTGAGGAGCAACGGCCGGTATAGCTGCCAAGATTTTAA
Source organism: Zoysia matrella (assembly GCA_001602295.1). NCBI lineage: Eukaryota > Viridiplantae > Streptophyta > Magnoliopsida > Poales > Poaceae > Zoysia > Zoysia matrella. The sequence goes on from BCLG01000458.1 coordinate 6,008, forward strand.
TTCTCTCCCCTTGAAGTAACTATATAAAATTGCGAAGCTGGGTTGAATTTCCCAAACAGATTGGTGGCAAAGTTGGCTTTTCCAATCAAAGAGCTAGCAACACATAAAAGAATCATCCCGGAGCGATTAGCTAGCTGGCATGCATGTTGTCATTAGCCAGAACTACTACGAAAATGACTCAGGGTAAGAATACATAAAGTAAGTGCATTAGTATTCGAACCCACCTAAGATAAGTATAAAAAAGATGAACTACAAATTAAACTTATTAGGGGTGAATATTGAATCGTTTTAGAATTGAACTTAAGTGGTTCGGAGAGTTAGTTTTCACACTAGGTTCACATTAAAGCTCTTTTTGTTTGAGATGGAACTTTTGAGCTTTTAGAAAAGTTGGCTAGTTGAAAAGCTGGTTAGTGAAATTTAAATATTAGCTTTTCTATACACCAAAAGCTGAAAAAAAACCTCAGTGAGCTTTTCAACTTTTAGTTAACTTCTACAAAAGTTACATTTTCAATGTTTTAAAAGCGAATTTTTAAAATCTTGTTTGTTTTAGTTTTTTAGTTGTTAGCTTTTCAGTTGAAAAGTCAGCTGAAGCTGAAACCGGAAGGTTTGTGGCGCTCATGGATCAAACTGCTTCCAATTCATGCTCCAGTTTGGAAGCCCACGAGCTCCATGCTCCAGTTTGGAAGCCCACGAGCCCGCCTTGAGCAACCTTTGGGCCCACCTATCAATCGTGATTCAACGAGAAAACGCAGAAACAAGCTGCTGAATTTGGGATCCTGGTTTTGCTTTCATGGATGAATAAGTTTCCGAAGTGGGCTTCAATTTGTAAGCCCATACGCGGGCCTGGAGCAGCCTTCCAGCCCACCTAACCAATCCAATGTGATTCAGCGCAGAAACAACACAGACCCAAGAAAAAGTTATTTTCTTTCCCAAAAAAAGAAAAGAAAAAGTTATTTTAACCTCACTTAACTATCGGCTGAGTTTGATTTTCCTCGCCCACTTACAAATTACAAAGCCAAGTAATTAATATTTTTATTATGAATTAAGGTTTATAATAAAAACAAATTTACTATATCAGTTATAAAAACAAGTAACTCTACTAATTATGTATTTACTATGAAATTAAACTAAGGTCTCCTTGGATTGAAGGAAAAATTCTTTATCTCTATATTTTTTCTGTGAAATTAAACTAATTTTTGTACAAACTACTGCACAATTTCTATAAAAATCCTGGGTTCCAAAGAGCCCTAATTATGGATCCATTTGCAATGGGAAGAATATTGTGCATGGTGACCGGTGAGAACATAAATTCCGGGTGCTTTGGTTTTGCCACGAACGGGGCAGTTGTAACCGGAAAGCCTACTCCTACGGTACCATAATTATTGCCATTTTAAATAATACTTAGTCAAACATTGTAAACATAAATTACAAATAACTTTAAAATAGTTAAGTTTGAAAAAGTGAAAACTATATAAATAAATTTATCTTAAAAAGCTCTTTTATAAAAGTATATATATGACACTTTTAAATAAAATTTTATAGAAAAAAAAGTCAAAATTATATTTTGAAGAATGTGTCATTTTTCAAAACATCAAGAATTATATGACAAAAGAGACTATAGGCTATAGATTTACTACATCTCAGGAAAGATGTCATTTTTGACATTTAGTATCACGTTTGACCACTCAAATTATTCAAAATATTTGTTCCCTTGATTCCAGCTCTGCATTTGTTTTAGTGGTATATATGTGCCTTTGATTCTGGCTCCACTTGCGCATGCTGTACAACAACAGTCAAAACTTTTTACTAGTGTCTACTATGACCAAGAACATCATTATCATTCGCTCAAGAGCTCACGTAGTGCTGATTGATAAAGTATATTTCCCAGAAAGCAAAAGTTCCTCTATTCGTTCTTAAATTCTTGCCATTTTTGACTTTTAGATACCATGTTTGACTATTTATCTTACTCAATTTTTTATAAATATAAAAAAATTAGTCATATTTAAAGCATTTCTTATGATAAAACTAATCATAACAAAATAAATGATATTTTTACAATTTTTTTTTAAAAAAATGAGAGTCAAACATGACATCTAAAAATAAAAAATATCAAGAATTTAGGGAGAGAAGTAGTAGAAGATATGGTTAACTATTTTTAAGGATGATGACACGGTTAACTATTAATCAAATAAAAACTCATTTCTCCTGAAACTCCACTGAAGGGTGAAGCCTTTCTATTTACAAAAGTGTTGACACCCAAAAATCACAGAACTACCGGAGTATCGGCGCCGTGCCGGAGTGTCCGGTGAGCCCTTTTGGGTTCGAGCACTTAGCCCGTCGGAGCATCCGGCAAGTTGCGGAGTGTCCGGTGAGCCCTCTCGGGTTCAAGCACTTGGCCCACCGGAGCAACTGGCACGTTGCCGGAGTGTCCGATGAGCCCTCTCGGGTTCGGTCACTTAGCCCACCGGAGTATCCGGCACGGTGCCGGAGTGTCCAGTGAGCCCTTTCGGATTCTTGAAATTACACGACTGATCCTTCGGCATTTTACCGGAGACTCCGGTCATCGGAGTGTTCGACGCTTTACCAGAGACTTCGGTAATGCCGATTTAAGAAAGTTTTCAGCAGATTGATTCTAATTTCTTTTTTAACTCGTGGGATTAGTTGCCCTGTGAGATAAAACCATCTCACCTCTATAAAACAGAGGCCCATGGCCGATTGAGAATCATCCCAATCGATCATATCATTTGCCTTACATTTTTGTTCTTCAAATTCTAATCCTTTTACTCGACCCTGTGCTGTTCTTTTTTCGTTCCGACAATGTTTGAAGGCGATTCGGCTGGTCTGACCAAGCTCGAATCACCCCTAAGACGATTCTCCTTCGACAGGGTCCCTCTCAAGGCGGGATTATTTAGGTGCTGTCCAAACCTGGCGTTGAAGAAGCACAGGTGTTACCACACACGGACATGCGAGCGGTGTGTTGGCTCGAGATCCATTTCAGCGTCAACACACTTTTTAGCGACTCTGCTGGGGAACGAGTGATTTCGGTTGCACAAATTGAATCGTTGTTTTCCACCATGAACTTCAAGATCTTCACAATGAACATCATCACACCGTTTTTTAAGGAGTTGCTTGAGGAGACGTGCAAGGCGCGCGCGGAGCGGGAGCTGCAGGAGTACTTGGCGTATTTTAAGAAGGACTGCCAAGGCACTATCTCTCAAGTGAAGGAGCCTGTTCTTCCGGCCATCGACGACGATGCGGCCATGGGTGCTACTAATGTAAGGACATCTTCGCACCCTCCCGTTACTTTTGAAGACCTTTCGTATTACTTTGCCGATATGAAAAAGGACTTGACCAACGATATGCGATACATGATCCAAGAAATCTTTTCTAAGTCTAAAAATGTTAGTATTTCATTATCGTCTCATGTTGCGCACGTAGGTCCTAATAGTAGCTCATCGACGCCTACCAAGTCTAGTGTAGAACAACTTCCGTATGGCATTGCCATTGAACTTATTTAGTGGACAAACTAGTTTTCCTTCTCATGCGCAAACTAGTGCTTTGGTAGTGTCTCTCGCTGGCGTAGAGTCAATCACTAGCATCCCCAATCCAGCCACGAGCCGATTGAATGAATTGACTAATTTTGTTTCTCTTTACCGTACCGTCGCATATAGCACACCATCTATTCCACCAAGCGGTACATGTATCTCTCATAACCCTATTCCTAATGAATTGTTTAGCGTCATGAAAATAAGCACACATCCCTCACCATCGGATACATCCACTAGGTCACCCATAGCAAACATAGAGCAGTGTAGACTCGCATTAAAGAGGACTTAAACAAACAATTTCATGAGACGCTAGGGGTAGACCTAAAGAGAAGGGACCGGATTTATCAAAAACCGTACCCGCGTACTTTGATTCGGTCCCATATCCCGTTGAATGTCGTATTCCTGACTTTGTCAAATTCAATGGCGAAGATGGCAAAACTACTTGGGAACACGATAGGCAATATGTAGCACAACTAGGAGAATCAGGTTTTAGTGAGGCCTTCAAAGTATGTTTGTCTTCTTTATCACTAACCGGAACTGCTTTCTCTTGATTTTCATCATTCCCCGAGATCTATATACACATGAGAATCTTTAGAGCCCAAGTTTCATGACCACTTTTATTCGGAGTCAACGAATTAAAGTTGTCACATTTGACATCGGTTCGGCAAGGGAAAGAGGAACCCGTCGTTGATTATCTTCGGCAGTTTAGCGATGTTAAAAACTGATGCTTTAATTTAACAATTTCTGAAAAAGATTTGGCCGACCTAGTTTTTAGTGGTTTGCGGTCATATCTTAAGGAAAAGTTGGAGGGGTATGATTTTCTAACACCCGCTCACCTCTAACAAAGGGCTTCGACTCAAGAAAGCTGAAGTAAAAAAATAAAACATGACTACAAGATCGGTCACACCGTGCACATCATGGAATGTGATTCGGATAGTTACGATGATGATTCCAATGACATTTTAGCTGCCGAGTTTGTTTGGCCCTGTGAGGCCAAATCATTCTCTTGTGATTCGTTCAAACCGGTTTACAAGAACCGGAAAGACGATGTGAAATACACTTTTGATGTAGCTAAGTCTGTCAAAATCTTTGATGAGTTACACAAAGGTAGATACATTAAGATTGAATATACTTTAGCTCTAGCGAATGAGATTAAGCGTAGAGCATATTGTAAATTGCATAACTCTTATTCTCATGCTACTAACGATTGTAATATTTTCTGTCGATAGGTCCAATCAACCCTTAATGAGGGACGATTGAGTCTTAAAGAGATGCAGATCGAAAAGCACCTCTTCCTCGTCAACACTCTAGAGCTCAACCCTAAGGTGTTGATTCGGCCTCATCAAGCCGATACAATCAAGGGGAAGAATGTGATCATCGGGGAGGAGATGCCTATTTTTTTGGGTGAGAAAGGGGCCTCTAGGAAGGTGGTGCTCGAGAAGTCTCTCGATGGTTAAGAATCTCTCAAGATCACCATCCAAAGCTCTAGACCCGGGGGGCAGGCCCCACAACCTAAGATGATAAAGCTGAAGAATCTGGAGGTGGGCAAGTGGAAGACAAAACAAGGCAAGGCCACAGAACTGAAGATGGGGCCCAAAAGCGCCTTCGACCTTCTTATTGCTAAGTACAAGAGCCAAAAGAGCGATTTGAACAATCGGTCTATAAAGCGACCAAGATCACCACCTAGAGGGGCAGCCCACCTAGGAAGAAGATGAGGCTAATCATGAATGTGCATGAGCCTCCTCCTTTTCCTTCACATGGGTTCGAAGTGCCACCACCGTGGTTCCATCCTATGTCTTGCCCACCGTTTTCGATGTGGCATCTATACATGAGACCGTAGATGCTCGTGCCACCGATGCCCATTCCACCAATGCCATACCCCCCATTTCATCCGGGGCGAAACGGACTGAGAGGAGATGTCTTTACAAGGCTCTCCAACCCTATCTCGGATCGGATGGATTCTCGACTGATCAAGGTTCAAGGGGAAGCTCCAACACCGCGCCTAAGCAAGAGTGGCGCTTGAAGCAAGGTAGCGAACTTGCTCCTTCTAATTTTGTTCATTAAGAGAGTGCATTCGGAGGTATTGTGAAAATCGGCACAACCGATGTCAAAATTGGGGGAGTCTTCACGTGACCGATCACTTTTGATGATCCGGTGGAAAAGGCCTCCTATGATCATGAAGCTAGCAGCAGCAAGAGCTCTTTCAAGTACACACAACCGAAGTAGTGTTCGCCTGGCTTGACCCACACTAAAAAAGAGAGCTCCAAAGGCTGCACCTCTGGAAGATACGAGAGGAGGAGGCAGAGAAGAAGAGAGACGAGATATTCAACAAGATTAAGCCAATGGTACCTCAAGGTAAGCAGTGGAGGGTTAAAGAGCTCGAGGCCCCAACTCCACCGGTGGCGAAGGAAGCGGAGGCTACTCTGAAATCACTTGGCATGGCCGACGCCATTTTGGGAGAGGACTCTACAGTGTCTTCGCCCACGGGAGACGTCGATATGTCTGAGTTCGACGGTGACGACCTCTTGGACTACGAGTCTACACTACCTCGGGAAGGTATGGACATCAACACTATTTGTTTGTCTCTTTTCGATTACTCTTCGATAGAGAAAGAAGAGGTCATGACACAATTCTACTTTGGGTTGAAAAATGCTATTTTTGAGAAGTCCGAGGAATCGGAGAACCATTTGAAACCCTTCTATGTAAGAAATATTAATGGCACACCGATTTCTCGTATGCTTATAGATGGCGGTGCTATTGTCAACCTAATGCCGTATTCTTTGCTTAAGAAGTTAGGTAAGGCCGATGACAAGCTCATCCGGACCAACACGACTTTGAACGGTGTGGGAATAGGAGACCCTATTGAAGCTAAGGGGGTCGCTTCTATGGAGCTCACCGTTGGGAGCAAGACCATGGCTACCGCTTTCTTTGTTGCCGATGTACGCGGTAGTTATAGCTTGATCTTAGGGCGTGATTGAATTTATGCCAATAGATGTGTCTACTCTACATTGCATCAATTCTTGATCCAATGGGTCGGTGATGATATAGAGATTGTTCATGCGGATGCATCGGCTTGTATTACTATAGCCGAATCATCTTCTTTGCCTCATGATACCATCAAGTGCTTGACTGGTTTGTACTTGATGGATTATGATTTTTTTAGTGTGACTAGAGATGGTTTTGTACCCGTCAATGTAAAGCCGATGGAAAATCGGCTCAACCATGTAATGTGATTTATTGAGGTTAAATCTTGATTGGTTGCAAAAGAGAGTGGAGCACTACCGGTACAACACGAATAATATGTACGAAGCTGTAGAGAAAATAGAGAACCTGGATAAGTTAGGGCAAGAATTCACATCGATCGATCCTTTTGAGAAGGTAAACCTTAGGCAGTGATGATGATCCTAGGCCAATTTATATAAATAAAAATCTGAAAGCTGATTATAAGGTGGAGTTAATTGGTTTACTTAAAGAATATGTGGACTGTTTTGCATGATCTTATAATGAAATGGCCGGATTGAGCTGCTAGCTAGTTGAGCATCGGCTTCCAATAAAATTTGGTTTTAGACCTTTTAAGCAACCGATGAGAAGGTTCAACCCGAATATGCACGATCGAATTAAAGAGAAAATTAACCGATTACTTTATGCGAAATTTATAAGACTTTGCAGGTATGCGGAGTGGATCTCCAACATCAAGCCGGTGGAAAAGAAGAACACGATAAGATTAGAGTTTGCATTGATTTCAGAAATTTGAATAGAGCCACTTCTAAAGATGAATATCCTATGCGGTTGGTGCTGTTTTGATAAAAGAAGCCGAAGGAAAGGAGTACGTGATCACCTATGTGAGCCGACGGTTGGTGGATGCGAATAAGGTACACTCTCATCGAAAAACTATGTTTTTTCTTATATCATGCTTGCACCAAGTTGAGACATTATTTGCTATTTAGTACTTGTGTGGTTGCTTGTTAAACTGATGTTATCAAACATATGTTGAATTGGCCGATTTCTAGTGGTAGACTTGGTAAATGAACTTATGCCTTGATTGAACATGATTTGGCTTATGAATCTTGAAATCCATAAAAGGCTAAATTGTTGCTAATTTTATTGTTGAACATCGGATTGATTTAGAGCATGATCTATAGGTTGCTTATGCTACTTTCACACGTTGAAAGTTATATTTTGATGGATCGATTTGTAAAGAGGGTCAAGGTGTTGGTGTGGTTTCAGTATCTTCTTACGATGCACTCTTTGAATTCTCAAACCGATTAGAGTATGATTGCACCAATAACCAAGCCGAATATGAAGCATTGTTTTTCGGTTTAGAGATATTGGAGTCCATGGGAGTTAAGAATGTAGAGGCTTTCGGTGATTCGTTGTTAGTAGTGCAATAAATTTTTGAAAATTTTCAATGCTTAGACGGATCATTGAATGCCATCTTAGATAAGTGGCTAGACATCATTTGAAGAATAGATGAATTAAACATACATCATGTGCCTAGGCTAGAAAACAGTGAAGTCAATGAGTTGGTTCAACAAGCATCGCGTTACAATGTTAGTAAAGGCATATTTTCGGTTAATAAAAAACCGATGCTTGAGGTGTTAGAACTAGACCATTCGGATACTAGCACATCAAACCGTGATAGTACCGAATCGCTTGATTGGAGATCATCCATCATTTCATATATTCGTAGTCCAACCCAAAGTGTGGATAGAAATGTTCAACATGTAGCTTTCAAATATACATTGATTAATGGTGATTTATACCGCCGAACGGGAGATGATTTGCTTTTGAAATATTTGGGTGATGATGAGGCTAAAGTAGCTATGGGAAAAGTTCATGAGAGCATTTGTGGTACTTATCAATTGGCTTCAAAAATGAAATGGTTGTTAATAAAGGTCGGATTCTATTGGTCAACCATGATTGCTGATTGCTACCGTTACTACAAAGGATGCGAAGATTGCCAAAGATTTAGAAATATTCAATTGGCATCTACAGCCATGATGAACCCCATTATAAAACCATGGCTATTTCTATGACAGACCGCCTCCCAAAAGAGACGATTCATCGGCCACAGAATCTTATCGGGTGTCACTCAGCGAAGCGAAGACTAACAGTACAATTCAAGCACGATAAAATACATTACAAACTGTTGATTAAGTTAATAAAACAAAAGTTTTAAAAGCGCGAAAGCGGTAACCTTACAGAAACTAGGGTCTCTTGAAAACTATGCATAAGATGACATCGAGCCCATACAATGCATCTTCTAGCAGCACATAATAGCAGCACGACGAGCAAGGCTCCCAACAGACATACCCACCCTCGAGGGTCGCTCCTGCAGTTGGTCTAGAGAAGAGAGAGAGAAACCACGTGCACACAAAACCAAAAAGAGCCAAACCCTGAGCATTCAAATACTTAGCATGTCTTACCCGTTAAAGTGGCCAACTACAGTCGACTCTAAAGATATGACAAGGCTGACTCACATGGGAGGGCCATTTGCATAAAATATAGCACTATTAATGGGTCTTTACTTTCATCTTTTAGCGGTAAGTTAAGTTTCAATAATGTAAATTTAATTTGCGCTATAAACTATATCATATATGGTTACCAAGCAATTGCCTATAAACTAGGCAAATAACTCATATTATTAATTAAATTTAGTTATTACTACGACATGACACAACGAACAAGCGGTACTTGTTACTGTGAGGGGCAGCGATTATAATCGATTTACACCAGCTAAAAAAACCTGAAGTATACGACACGTACGTGTATCCCCAAAGCCGCACGTGGCCATGTTTCACAACAATACCATAAGATCGGCTCAAGGCTTACCGCTCCCAAGCACATGGTCCTCTATGCGATCACCACGCCGGGTGCATCCATAGTTAGATCCAAGGCTTTTCTTTACTACTCCGTCGAAAGAGAGGTAGGAAGACATCCAACCACTACGGTATTGAGCTACATCAGTTTTTTAGGTTCTATGTCCCCAGTATGTCTTCGGTACTGTTCATACTTGCTCAACAGGGCCACACTTAAATCGGTCTTTAATCGACACAGACGGGGCTACCACCGCGAAGGCCCATCCTTCTCAAACCCGCTTATACACTATCTCTGCCTGGTCTCAGGTTTATTCAAGTGTGAGATAAAATAAAACCTATAGCTCGCGAGTGAGGTTTCTCATTCACTTGATTTCTACCATATATTAGAACTCATAGCCTAGCTCTATATCGAGTTACTTATACCAAGATATACTCAATAGAGGTAAATAGCACTATCATGTATCCTAGGGTTCCAAACAACTTCTACAACTTAATGCACAATACATTAACCATACAATACATTATGATAAAATGAAAATTTAAAACAGGGTTAATGCACTGGGGCTTGTCTAGACTTGGAGCAATGTTAGCACAACCATGTGAGGGACCTTCAGCAGCAACAGACAGCTCCTGAGCAACCATATCCACTAGCTCGCCTTCAACGTTGCTTCCTAGATACGCAAATGATGATTGCCACCGCCTGTGAGGATAAGTTCACATGCGATGAGATGCTTATGAATGCATATGACAAGGAGTGCTATGCGAATGTGTTCAGGTGAATTGATTTTATTAAATTAATGCGCTATCTATAAGTATATGGCAAATTTGATTTTTACCTAAAAGAATGAATTTTCTATACTCTACTAAATAGTTCATAATAGGGAATTTACTTCTAAATTTACTTAATATAGTTCTCGAAGGCATAGACTACAAATATTAGTGGCTTATAATATTAGTAGGATTATAAACTAATTTCTGAACATATTTTGCAATTTATTATTAAACTATGAATTTATAATGAATTAATTTCTAGTTAAGAGTAAATAATCATTTAAAAATAATCTACAATGACAAAACTTAATAATTAGAAGCTAAATATAAAAGTTTTACATTTTAATAATGCATGAAAATACGGGTATGCATGTATGTTTAATGCACGTTATTTAATTAATAGAAATAATTCTAGTGCAGAAAATGCAACTTTGATAGCTCTAAAATATTCTATACATGATTAGAGGATTCCAGAGATATCTTATTTTCCATGGTTAGAGTTAGTATGCATTTTTTACGATTTTTACATCATTTACTAAATTTCTGCGCACCTTTCAATTGATTTCCGGAAAAACCAACAAAAACCAGCCTTTAGTGGGCCACGAGGCGGAGGACGAGGTTCGGCGAGGTGTTCTAGCTGGTACAAGTGACGAAACTCGAAGAAGCGTTCACATGGAGCTTCACCGGAGGATGTAGAGGAGCGGCACAGTGAACGTTGGCGTCGGGGGTGGCGTGAAGGTAGTCGCCGGCGAGG
>BCLG01000458.1:17317-41180 GCA_001602295.1 Zoysia matrella
GCTTAACGCTTAAGCATTTTTAGACAAAAGCGAAACGAGCAAACGAACCTTGATTGACTTAAAACTTGGTAGAATGGATCTGTGACATATGTTCCCCAACAAACATGGTCAAGTTTTTCAAAAGAATGAGGAAGATATAAAATTTCGAAACTTGCCAATTGATAAGGATAGTTAGAAAAAATCTGCTGGAAGTAGATCAATTAATCAAGTTTTGGGTTCTTAAGAAAATATATCTCGAGCTCCGATGTGAACGAAACTTGGTATATTTGCTCTTCAATATGGAATCTACAACATAGATCACAAGCACAAGATTTTGTCAAAGGAGCTAGAAGATATTGGATTTCAAAATTGACTAACTGTTAAGGAGACATGGAAAAATACTCTGAAAACATATCAATTAACCGAATTCTAAGATATGAAAGAAATATCTCCATAGCTCTGAAAATCTTGACACTTTATAAGACGAGATAGTATCTCAAAAGGAACAATTTCATTCTGGGAGTCAAGACGAAATTTGAATTGGATTTAATCCGGCAGCAGTTACAAGACAGGTGATTGTCAAGACTGACAGAAAAATGGTCAGCCAAGCTTATTGCCTAAGCAATTTGGGAACCGAAAAAGAAATAGCAAACAAGCCCGAAATTGCTCGAAACTTTGTAGAAAGTTTCTTCAGCACGTGATCCCTAGAATAAATCACATGCACAGTTGTCCCCAAAAGGAGGTGGAAGATATAGAATTCTAAAAATGGTTAACTGTTAAGCTGACGAGAATTGCTGGAAAACAGGTCAATTAACTAATTTTCGAGGCCTTAGAGAAATATCTTCCAAGTTTCGAAAGTTTTGAACTTTTCAGAATAATAGAATACCTCAAGGGAAACAACTTTTACTTTAGGATTAAGTTGAAATTCGAATTCTATTATATTCTGTAACAGACAGAACAAGGGCCGGTTAAGACTTGAAAACTCATTTGGGCTCTTATCATTTGCATGAATCCCTATTAAATTTGTATAACATCAAGTTATTTAATCATTTTCAAGTAATATCTTTGTTTCTCATATCTTAACACTTTTATTATTAAAGTTTGGGTGTTCACTCTTAAATTTGAGTACAAATTCAAAGTTGAATTAATGACATGGATTCCTTTCATTTTTGAAACTTTAAAATTTTATTTTCGAATTCTTTCTGAAAATTTTTATTCTTGACCTTGAGAAACACTAGGTGTTACAATTTCGGGGATGGGTATTGGTCTTCATTGGATAAATACATCCTTCATCTTCGAAGAGACATCGTTTCATGTTGGTTGTAACGGACTACTTCACCAAATGGACCGAAGCGGTGGCTCTCAAGAAAATGACGCACAAAGAGGTAATTGAGTTTCTTACCGAGCATATTATTCATAAATTCGGCATATCTCAAACTTTGACTATCGACCAAGATACTTTCTTCCTTTACGTCCGGTCATGTTAAGGAGTTCACTGAATCCGTCAACTCATCTTCATATTATGCTCAGGCCAATGTCAAGCCGAGTCTAGTATTAAAACATTGATAAAACTTATTAAGAAAAAGATAGAAGACCATCCCAAGCGATGCATAAAGTCTTGTCAGAGGCATTGTTGGCTCATTAGATATCTGGGCATAGGGCAACTAAAGTAACACCCTATGAACTTGTGTATGGATAAGAGACCGTTTTACCCGTCGAGGTAAATCTAAGAGCTCTAAGATTAGCTAAGCACAATGACTTATCTACCGATGAGTATAGGGCAGTAATGCTAAACAATATTGATGAAGTCACCGATAAGCGTTTGAGTGCTTTGAGAAAGATTGAGAAAGATAAAGCGCGAGTTGCTAGAGCCTATAATAAGAAGGTGAAAATTAAAACTTTTCAGGTGGGCGAATTGATGTGGAAAATTATTCTGCCCATAGGCTCAAGAAGCAACAAGTTCAGGAAATAATCTCCTAGTTGGGAAGGGCTATATAGAGTAGTAAAAGTCATTGCCGAAAATGCATACATTATGGAGGACGTTCAGAGGGAATCATTACATAGGGCCCTTAACGGTCGGTATTTGAAAAAGTATCATCCAAGTGTATGGCAAGAAGCGTAAGAAAAGTGGCTGATGTGAAGAACATCATTGCCAAAAAGTGATACAATGGTCGATGAGTCAAGAGAACCATTGCCTTTAGATGTTTTTGGGTGCTTAAATATTTTATGGTGTAGAATCTTCACCAAAAAACAGGGGCATATGTTTGACACTCAAAAATCACAGGGCCACCGGAGTATCCAACGCCGTGCCGGAGTGTCCGGTGAGCCCCCTCGGATTTGGGCACTTAGCCCACCGGAGCATCCGGCAAGTTGCCAGAGTGTTCGGTGAGCCCGCTCGGGTTCGGACACTTGGCCCACCAAAACATCCGGAGAGCCCTCTCGGATTCGGGCACTTGACTCACCGGAGCATCCGACACGTTGCCGAAGTGTCCGAAGCCCTCTCGGATTTGGGCACTTGACCCACCAGAGCATCCGGCACGTTGTCGGAGTGTCCGGTGAGCCCGCTTTCGGGTTCGAGCACTTAGCCCACCGGAGCATTCGGCACGATGCTAGAGTGTCCGGTGAGCCTTCACGGGTTCTCGGAATTACACGACGGATCCTCTGCCATCTTACCTATGAGACCCCCCTTTCAGAAAGGAACGTTTATGTGCTACCTGTACCATTCTCTAGATCCGTAGCTGGTACGCACATTCAAAACAAAGTGATACACGTACCTTACTACATCGCATTATTCAACCTACGAGGTTCGACAAACAAGTCTAGAGTACAAGCATGAGTTGACACAGCGACTCAAAACAAACCACACACCTAAACTAAACACACACAAACCACAAGCAACTTGACGGCGGACGAGACTTCTACTCATCGTAGTCAGCATCTCCCTCGTCGTTCTCGTCTTCTGAGCAAAATACTAACAATGGAAGGAGTGAGTACAAAGGTACTCAGCAAGTCCCAACAAGAAGTAGGTAAGAGGTTTCGTCGTAGCGAAGCAAGGAAAGCTTGAGGGTTAATTTTTACGAAAAGCAAGTTTTCATGCCGGCTTCCTATCAGAAGAGAATTTAAAGAAGAGAGTAAAGCATTTGCTATTTCTTTAGTAGAGTGGACCTGGGGAAGGTTTTCACTCCTCCCCGCATTCCCAAGTTTTATATTGGGCGTAAGCACTCTCGTGCCGGTCCTAGGCACACAGCCACGTAATTTCAAAACATGAGTAGCTACACCCACTCACGTATCAAGGCAATGAATAAAGTCTAATCGTAGGGCGCCCGAACAGTAGCATGTCAATACCGTGACAACGGCCTATCCGGAAGGATTTTTAAGTCTATAGAGGTTGTACACTGTACCCACAGGTTACGCTACTCCTGATGATCATTAGAGTTGCATAACGCCTATCCCACATCTATGCAGTTTTTCACAGATTTCACCCAAGGTGCAAACAGGGGCCATCCCTCGGGGTTTTTCAGGCCGTCGATGACGCGTCGGTACATTCCCGGAGCGAGGTCATGAATATCCACCGCATTCACGCTTTTTTCTGGTCCCCTCTAATCCCGAGTATTACTAAACCAAGGGTTATATCCGTGAGCTTACGCTCTCATGACGCGGACAATTACGGTCGAAGGCCAGGCAGAGAGTCATCTCACGCCCTTCTCATGTTCCCATGTGTCTTCACTACCGACCCCCAGTGGTTCGATGTGGAAAGAATACGTAAAGGGAATAGGTCCTGTCCAAAATGTACAGGTTCTGTGGTTGCACGGGAATTACTAAGTTGAGAGCTAACGAACCTGTCCTTATATGGCAGGGGTGGCGGTCTCGTGCACGGCAGGTAGACCACAGCGAAGCCTACACAACTATCACCATCACCTTAGGTGAGCCCCACCCCACAGCCAGAAACATCCCCTCTTCACCTAGCACCATTTGTTCTAATCTCACCCCTTTTATTGATACTCACACCACCAAACTCTTTTAACTCATTTTGCAAATTAATGGTAAATGGTGTGGCGGTGTAGAGCACCGCAGATGGGGTCCTAAGCAGTTCTAGTAACAAGGTAGTATCCGTTCCGTAAAACTAACTAGGAATGGAATTTCTATATTTATCAAGAACACGTCGGTAATGGTTTCCCAAGGGAAATGTCTATATTTATACAGCAAGTTACTGACATAAATATAAATACCTAAGATCAAATAGGTATTAAACTACACAATGTTCAACACATTTCAAAGTAGGCTAGCATCGCTGTCTATAGGCGCGGTAAATAAAACATGGGTTCAACGGGCTTAAGATGGGTTAGGACTTGCCTTCAGTTGCTTCTTCGAAGTCTGCTTCAGGCTCGAGTTCTTCAGGCTCTTCGGGTTCCTCCTCGTACTCGGGTTCCTCTTCGGTTACAAACAATAGTTACAATAAGATTACCAAAGAACAACTAAAAAACTAAGAAAAGAAACAATCACCAAACAAGTTATGGAGTTTGAATAGGCTAGGATGGTAGGGCTCATGATGTGGGTTCCAATGGTATATTGGTTGTGATGATCGGAGTTAGGATGTGGCGGCAAAGATACCGGCAATGTGCTATGACGGACTGCAGAAAAATCTGTTTGGACACAGGGTTCGGCCAGTGTCCATGCCCTCTGGGCACTCAGGTGTCCGAAATCAGGGATTTTCCCTTGAACCCGTGGGTTGTGGTGAAAGTTCGGAGTTTTCGTAGACACGTGAAAGTTCGGAGTTTTCGTGGACACGTGAAAGTTCGGAGTTTTCGTGGTCTGGGCCATGCCCGTGTCCGAAGTGACGGACACGGGGAAAGGACTGTGTCCTCGGCTCCTGGACACGGGGCAAGGACCGTGTCCAACGAGCTCGAGGTCGAGCACACTCAAATCAAGGTTTTCACTAACTGTGTAACTCTGTGACGTGTACAGCGTGATCTAGGGTCCACTGGTTAGGGACTTGGACCGTGGGCATGATCTAGCCGATGTGGAACGGGCAGAACATGCATGGAGCAAGCCGGCCGCGTTCCCGGCGTACACCGGACACGCACCCAACTTGCCGACGCGTTCCCGAAGGCTCCACTATGATTCCCATGCCGAGAACTTGTGTTCTGGACTCCCTGTGATCTAACCTAACTGGGGACGGGGTTGTGGTTTGTCCACAGTGGCTGTCGGAACCAGAACGCGACGTGTCAGAATGCGCTCCGGACGCGCTCTGGTCGCACTCTGGCACCTCTGGGTGCGCTCCAGCGCGGCGGTGCGCGCGGCGCGTTCTCAGCGACACAGGGCGGGGAATGGCATGCAGCTTCACCCACAGCTTCCTTGAGACTGTGAACACGTGGTGACGCGCACGGTTTTGCCGGAGATCGTGGCACGACGGCCGGCGACGTGGCGGCACGGCGCACGGCGGAGGCTCATGTGGAGGGGCTAATCGAGAGCTCTTCTGGAACTACGGCTTACTCGGGAAGGTGAAGCTCGACTGGGTGAAGCTACACACGCGAGGAATTTGAAGTTGTCCGCCGGAATGGCGAGCTCACCGGAAATGGCGGGTGGTGGCTGGATTCGGGGAAGCGGCAAAATTGACGGCGAGGAAGAGGAAATCCGGCGAGGGAGGGGTGCTCTAATCTGCTACACAGTGTGGCGAAGCGTGCGGATGCGCTGCCGCAGAGAGGGGATGGCTTTATAGCTGGAGAGAAGTGAGCTTGGCGCAGCGCGGACGAGGTCAAGCGGTAAGTTTTTGTCGCGCTCGAGTCGTCCTGCTGCTGCGTGGCGTCGTCAATGCTGTGGCAAGAATCAGCGGTGCCAGCGCGGCTTCCACGCTTGTCGGCAGGGCGGCACGTCGGCGTCCGGTCTTCAAAGCGTGACGACGAGGGCCACCGCTTCTCCTGGACGTCAACGCTGTCACCCCCGTGTGCGCGGCGCGGTGGGGTTGGGTTGACGGCGACGCGCAACGTCGTCGTTGCCCTCCTTGATGCGAGGACACTGGCGCGGCCGGGTGGGGCTGGCCCGCCCTGTCGGCCAGTGCGCACGGCGCGCTGTGCCAAGGAGAAAGACGACAGGAGGGAGGAGCGCCAAAGAGAAAGACGACAGGAGGGAGGAAACGGGCTGGGTCGAGGAGAAGGGAAAGAAAGAAGAGAAAGTGGGCCAGCCTGGAAAGGAGGTTTCGGCCCACTTAACTGATTTAAATTTCCCTCCTCATTTTCCATTTTTGATTTAATTTTTGGCTAGGGTTTTTGGGTTACAAGTTTTCAAACTCCGAAAACCAAAATTCGAAGCGAAAAAAGGAAGAGCTCAAACACTTGTCAAACTCACATTTTATGTTTCAAAATTTTGACTTCTAGTTAACTATTTTCTAATTTCAGTTCCTTTTAAAGGAAAATCGTAAAATTGGCCTAAACTAGATTGTAAAAGAAAGAAAAATTTATAAAACCCCATTTTTTTTCTTACTTAGCATGAGATTTGGGATGTGACGTTACGGGAGACTCCGGTCACTAGAGTGTCCGGCACTTTACCGGAGACTCCGGGAATGCCGATTTAGAAAAGTTTTCAGCAGAACTCATGGGATTAGTTGCCCTACGGGATAAGACTATCCTACCTCTATAAAACAGAAGCCCATGGACGGTTGAGGATTATCCCAATTGATCATATTATTTACCTTACATTTTTTGTTCTTCTCCAAACCCTAATCCCCTTACTCGACGCTCGTGATGTTATTCTTTCGTTCTGGCAATGTTTGAAGGCTTTTCGGCTGGCTTGACTGAGTCCGGATCACCCCTAAGACGATCCTCCTCTCCTCTGACGGGGTCCCTCTCGAGACGGGATTGTCTAAGTGGTGTCTAAACCTAGAGTTGAAGAAGCGCCGACGTTCTCGCACATAGACATGCAAGCGGTGTGTGGTCCGGGATCTATTTCGACGTCAACAAAAAGCTCTGTTACAAATGATTACTACAGATTAGTTTAACTCGTTACTTTTCATGATCAGGTTCTACATTTCAGAAGAAATTAACATGGTTAGATTGCCTAACACGAAAGCAAGCAAGCACAAGACGGAAGGAACCCCACACATTAGTTACCGCCTCAGGGTATCATGCTTAAAAGAATGAACACGGATGATTAAACTAATCATGGCATTTGATCCCTTAAAATAAGCAAGACGAACAAATTGCCTTTGCGCCCCCTCATAATTCTATAAGCACAAAGTCGCTTTCCATCCTTGAACGTGCACCATTACCAAACCGTGACTTGAGCACCTCTCTAAAAGTCACGTTCCTTGTTAGGATATATATATGTCACATTAGTTAATCTGTGATTCCTTGCATGAACCTATATGCGTCTACGTGGTAGCTTAGGAAAAGGTGCTAATTAAGCTAGGGTTGTAACTTTTGGAAATTTCTGCTTCAGTCGCTCAAAGCAGCCAACCAGGAATCCATGTACGTGCAAACTAGATTCGTTCTTGACTTTGTCTTGCATCCATTGCATGGGCATGCAGAGAGCAATTAAGCTGCAGTGTATATGTTTCTCTCTCCTTTGAACGCCGGTGTCTCAAGTATGAATGCAATGCCAAATCTTCCAAGCAAGTTCAGGGATTAAGCTGTTCAATCTGACTTCAATGGTGGCGCAGCCGCAGCCTGATTATATAACAGTTGGATTCAAATCTGCCAGACATTGAACTCCATTGTCAAATGCATAAAGTGTTCTCTTTTTCTTTATCACCGCTAGATGGCCGGATTGTCTTACACGACTTAATATTTGGATGCCAAACCCAAAACGTGTGTGATATTTGCTACGCGGTTCCGTGTGCCGTGCTAATCGCACACGTGAGAAGTTTTGTTGGTTCCATTCCAAGTCGTCAGTCCAGCATTCACCGGAAACCTCGATCGACCGGTTCAGTTACCCTTTTAACATATAGCTTCCCTTTTCAGTCTTGACTCCTGATAAACATACACTGACTTTCAGTCTTATGTCCACTAAGATTGTTGCTTGTAAGTAATTACCGGTGATTAACAAAGTTAACAATGGATCTCCGCCCAATGAATGGCCGACCGGTCAAAAAGTGAGCAAAGGATCGCCGCGATTATTGTGAAGCTGCGGTCTAACCAGGCGACCACGCCAAAGTCATACCGAACCCTAACGAGTAATGTGAAGCTCCTAACTTGTGTCTTGCCCGACAACGCGTGTTATCCCGAGTCGGCTCCCAACTTTTCTTACTTCCTATAAATACCCCATCGGCACCGGTATCGCAGCACCTTACCTCCTAACAACGAATCGTGTTGAAATTAGCTGATTGGGATAAGTGTACCAACAGGTGTACGGAGTACTGGTGAGTGTGTGGTAATAAACGGATTTTTTCATAGCACATGTACCTTACAATCACAAACCTACCACAGCATCACAAACATTCCACCTTACAAAACATTTACACGTGTGTGATATAGCTAGCAATGGGGAGAGGGAAGAGCGCCTTTCTGGCGTCACTGTTTGGCTTCAAGGAGCAGTGCTCTGGCGAGATGCAGGAAGAGCCGCCGCGGAGGCACTACAAGGGGACTAGGGTACGGCCCAGCGACGACGACGAGTACTACGGCCGGCACTGGTACGCGGAGCGCGACATCAACAAGCAGGCAGCCGAGTACATCGAGAGAGTGCACCGTGGAATGCTCGCCGGAGAACAGGAAGACGGATAGGCCGCTGGGGCGCGCATTTCTGTGCTGATTTCCCCGTTAGTGATCTGAATAAGCACGATGACTCATTGTGCACCTGTTGCATTTGTCTGTGGCTTATTTGATTGTTGAATTAGTTGTGTTGATTTATTTTTACATGTAATCGGGCTTATATCTAGTGTCATATAGTATATAATTTACTCAATTTCCATAGACATCGAGCAGCTAGCTAGCGCTCATGCATGTATGTAATTTATTGATTTCTTATTCTTGTTATGGAATATTTTATGTTGTCAATCGAAATTAATACTCTTCTCCATTCCAGTATAATTTGGAAAAATATAATAAATATGATATATATTTGTTATAATTTGTTTTATCATTGTTGAAATGTTTTTTAATAAGATGAATAGTCAGATATGATATATTAAAACTCAGCGCCAACGATTTATGAATGAGCGACCATATATTTTGACTTGTCAAAGTAGTTAAACCAATTTAAATTGATAACACAACCGACCGAAAATAGCCACAAAACTACTTATAGTATTTCTAATATCAAGCGTAGAGTGCCCATAAAATTTTAATTTAAATCTCTGCTTATAATTGTGGGATATTAGAAATCAAAAGTTTGATTATAGGAGAATTGATCTAGTTTAAATAGTCTGGGGAGTTGATTGATATTAGAATTTTTTGGATATGATTAATTAATTAATGAATGTAGTAATGTGTATAAATATTGAAATTGGATTTTTACCTTATTATTATTAGATCATTATTCTAAAGATGAAAGAACGGATCAGCAATGAAATGAAAGTAATAAAAAATAAAAAAATATTCATAGAGGAATACAAAATACAGTATATTATAAAAATAATGAACCGCCTTTTCCGATTGCCGCTGGGTAACGCTCACACGTATATACCGAGCAGTGCGACGTACTCCACACTATCTCCGGGTTGAGTTTGCTTATTATCTCCTCTCCACTCCTTAAAGAATCCAGTTCATTTTTATCTAGGTACACACATAAAATGTACCCCAACATCCTCTCTAAGAGAGTAATTAAACTATGTCCACACAATAATTTGCACCAGCACTTGTCACTCCTTCAAATCCGACGGCTTACAACACACTTCCTTCAAATCTAACGGCTGGTTTTCCTCGGATCTCCCACCAAAGTATTCTAAATTCTTTTTATGATTTTTCAGTAACTCGGTGCGTTTCCTTAAAAAAAAACAAAAACAAAAGAGCGTTGCTCCTTCTGCGCTGCCCTCCCAAGCGGTGAGCACGAGCACTCACTCTTCGTGGCCACCATGGTCTGCAGCAGCCAGATCTGGCTCGCGGTGGAATTTGAGGGGGCGGGGGCAGGGCTTATGAGGCGGCGGCGGCCGGCCGAGCAGGTGGCGGGGGTTTACTAAGCGGCGGCGGCCATGGATGCAGGGACGGCCGGGCAGGGGCGGCGAGTGCCATGGGCGCGGCTGGCCGGGTGGCGGCAGGAGCGGCCGGGCACCTGCGGGGTACGGTCGGGAGGGGTCAGTGGCAACAGGGTCAGTCTGGATCTCCCATCCCTCGACGCAAGGCCAAGCCCTTCACCTCCCTGTCCCTGCGCACCGCCCCAACGCCCTCCCCGGCCGCCTCCACACCTCCCTGTCCCGGCGCAACGACATACTGCAGAACCATTTCCAGCATGGATCAGGCAAATGTCTACTCACTTGGAGGTACTACCGTAGAAAATCTCTACTATTCTTTGTTACTTATGAGAATCAATCATGCCTGCTACTCGATTCTTCATCAGGGTGGAAGCGAGTGCCGCAGCTTCAAGTTTTTCGATTAAATGCTCATGTGACATTGAACCCATGGTGGATACGTTTGGCAGCCTGCATGGTTTATAATCCTTAAGGTTTGTTTCTTGATCATCTCTGTTGCACTATGTTTCGTATGGCAATCAGAAAATATGTTGATCTAGAATTCTAGATGGTGCAGAAATTAGCTAACCATGGAGAAATAGTTTGGCTATTTGTTCAAATATATGTTCTCCTTGCTGTTGGGGCAGACAATAAAGCAACATCTTTGCAAAGATTGAAACAGCTGGTTCAAACATCAAGGCCTCCTTTGGAACATGGAAAATTTCCCCATTTCCTGTGTTTTTCTATGAAATTGGAATGATTCATAAAAAATTCCTGTCCGACTCCTATGAAATTCCTTCATTCCAAAAGGGGCTTAAAAAATTCATCTTCAAGAAACTTGGGTTTGAACCACACTGTATTTGGCATATGATCCTAACTTTGCTTTTCGTTGTAAGCAAAACTGTTCCACGGTACTGATTCATTTTTCTGCTAAATGACAGGCATGTGTAACTGTGGGTGTTCCATGGTCGATAGCTATAATCTGTTGAAGTGTTTTGATGTTCTGCCTTAGGATGAGATGTTTCTTGCTTGCACACTTGGGTGGCGCATTGAATGGGTAATCCATCTTCTCCTGAGATGTTGCTATGTTCAAGCTGTAAAGAAACCAAAAGTTGCTGCTCTCAGACTCTGTGTTTGTACAGCTCCAAGCTTTCATGGATCCTTAGGCCTCACTTTATGGGAAAACCTTATTACGCTGATCTTCGCAATCATATTTCACAGATCCTTAATTATGTGTCACATTTAGGGGGGGGGGGGGACCATATTATGATGATCTCCTTGATTTATGTAATGAGGTATAGCTCTATTTTCTGATGCACATATATGTCTGTACCGGGCCTTCAAATCATTTGATATAATGCTGTTTAACTTTCTAGGTTGAGTTCAAGAAAGCTTCAGGCCAGATGCTGGACATTATCACAACTCATGAAGGAGAAAAGGATCGAACAAAATACATACCTGTGTTAATATTGTAATAGCAACATATCATCGTGACATTCTTTTGATATTCTAGAAACCTTACCAATATTTCTTCTTGATCCAAAAAATTATATTTACATTTTATTATCTCGAGTTAATATTTTCTTTTTTGACACCGTAACGTTAGCACGGGCATTGGACTAGTCAGAATCACGTTTGTTAATTTCTGATGATAAGACGTACAAACCTCAGTCTTCATTGCCGTTTTTTTGATCGGATAATTATATTACCAGGTTAGTACTAACTTGGCCAGCTAAAGGGCGGACAGAATAAACGAGGTGCGACTTTTTGGAAAATTTCTGCCGCGCTGCAACCAACAGGAAGCTCGTCTCCGCCGGCCAAAAGCTAGCTCCAGGAATCCCCCACGGAAAAACTCGATGCTTCATTGATGCTCTTGCAACGCAGGGAAAGAGGGACAAAGCTAGCGACGACATCTGGGTATCTTATAGTATCCAATACTTTCAACGCGGAAACATCAAAGACTGAAGCTAAAGAATGATGTGCTGGCTAATTTTGTCCTTGCAAATATTCGATTCTTAACGTTTAAGCACGCAGTCCAGGTTGACCATGTATACGGACTAAACTAGGGCATAGACGCATAGTACTTGTACAATACAACTTTTCGACGCGTATAGTCAAATGTATAAAGGCTCTTCGGCTGTCTTTGCTCGTCGCAGCTTGAATTTCTTAAGCTGATGACGTGAGTGCTCACCACACGGTTACATACGCCGCCACTTAGCATGTGCACGTGCGGCTTCGCAAAAGTACGCACTGCAAGTCCATGCATGGCGGCCGTGACATGTACGTACCAGAACCCTCGGTTGATCCATCGGTACTTATCGCTGGAGCAAGGTTTTCTGTTCGCACGTGACTAATTGCTGACGATTAAACAAAAACGGCGCTTGACTGCAAGCTAGCTAGGACCGCTCGACGGATGACCAGTCAAAAAGCAACAAGGGGATCGATCGCTGCGATTATCAATCGACCGTAGGACAAAGCTAGCTAACTGCTGGCTAACTACACACGGCTATGGCCAGGTGTCACACGAGTAAACAGCATCGTCCATTTTCAAGGAGTCTTCGAGAGCGCTCCCGTGCGCGTACAGATAGGGCGTCCGTCTCCTATATAAACACGCCATGTTGTCGTCCTCGTCGCGTACAGCAAACTGCACCAACGAAATCTTTGTTGTTGCTGTAGCTTGTGAGAGCTAAGAGAGAGAGAGAGAGAGAGAGAGAGAGAGGGGTTTATCCCATTCCCATCTCCAACTGTGCGTGGTTCAACAATGGGGAAAGGGAAGAGGTCCTTTTTCGCATCGCTTTTTGGGTTCAACCAGCAGAGCGCCGGCGGCCGGCAACCGGCGGAGGAGGAGGGGGTGCAGAGGCCGCCGCCGCCGCCGCAGAGGTACTACCAGGGGACGAGGGTGCGGCCGAGGGACGACGAGGATGACTGCTACGGCCGCTACGGGTACGGCGACCGCGACATCGACAAGAAGGCCACCGAGTTCATCCAGCGGGTGCACCGGGGAATGCTCGCCAGCGACCAGGATGGATAGGCGCACGTCGTTATATTTATTCCTCCTTTCATGGGTGGCTGAACGCATGTGTAATTGCATAGTTATGGATTTATGGATCAGCTGGCATGATTCAGTTGTTTTCTTTGTTGCGGAAGTGCTGATTCGCTTATAATATTTTTTGGTTTCTGGATATTTTGATTAGCTGTATTCCTGGATTTATGGATAGGGTGGCACCGCTTGTAACTTTTTTTTTTGTTTCAGTGTATAGTATAGTGCGATCTCAATATCTTGTATAATGAGCTGTAGTCCAAGACTTCTATAAGTACCTAGTCAAGGTGTAAGTGTACACTACAAGAAATTGGATTTTAGTCACCAAATTTTAGTAACCAAGTAATTTGTTCATTAAAAATTGATAAATAGTGACCAAAATTTTATTTTGTTGACATATATTTTTAGTAACTAAGATATGTGCTCATTGATTGATAAATGTATTTAGTTAACAACGGTTCCCTAGTTGCTATATATAGTTTTAGTGACCAACATATTTAATTATTGGTTACTGTATATATATAATAACAAGATTTTAGTGATCAAAATACGTCTAAGGTTTCTAGTGACAAAATAGTTATAGTGAATAATTTTACACATATAATAATCAAATACTTTGGTGACTAAAAATCATTTTTCTTGTGGTGGTACATGTAGCATGTCACTCATAGCTTGCACGTATTGTTTGAAGTGATAAGTCATACGGATTATATTACGAAACATTTTCATGAGGAATATAAATAATATCATTTTATTGTAAAAATATGAATTGTTCATATTTTGGTAGCAAAAAGTAAAGCCATACCTTATGGTGATTGGACGAATTGCAATATGGTGAAATGTTCATGTATACTAGGCCACTAATTATGCCTTATGTGTCCCTCATCAATATTTGCAAATCTAATAGATTGACATATACTGAGAGATCTAATGTCATATATGTCAAACCAAATAATTTGAAAAATATTACATGACATTGCACATCTATGCGACTTCATTTGAATAAGATTATGATTATTTGCTTCCTTGATGCTCTTGAAATGCAGGGAAAGAGACCAAGGTAGCAGCGACAGTTGAGTATCCTAGAGTCCAGGTCAATGCTACAGTGAGGGAAAGACATAGTACCTTGAATTGATATCGTAGCATTCTAGCTACATGTTTTATTGTAGTAGATTTACTATGGCAGGCCCTGTTTATGAATCGGTACTGTAGTGAAACATCTAGATCATTGATTTCAGATGGGACAGTTAGGAACATATCACAATTTAATGTAATGTATATCCGGTATAAATTCAGTGGACCCCGATTGGTATCTAAAAGCATCCAGCACGTTCAACACTAAAACATCAAAATTTTTAAATATAAAATTTTATGGAAGGAAAAAAGAGTACGAAAAATCCTTGAGCACTCCCTCAGCAATTAAATGAAGTCACAAAGCTTGTGAACTGCTCTTTTTGGTGAGATGTGCCCTTGATTCCAGGTCTGCATTTTTGGTGAGCTGTGCCCTCATAAGAAGCACAAAGTCGCTTTCCAGCTGTGAATGTGCACCATTACCTATCTAAGTCGCGTTCTTTTGTTAGGATGTCACATTAGTTAATCTGTGATTCCTTGCATGAACCTATGCGTCTACATGATAATAATATGATTCTAATCTTTCCTAATGTTAAGTAGGTAGCTTAGGAAAAGGAGCTAATTAATTAGCTAGGGTTGTAACTTTTGGAAATTGTGCTTCAGTCGCTGCAAAGCAGCCAACCAGGAGTCCATGTACATGCAAACTAGATTCGTTCCTGACTTTGTCTTGCATCCACTGCATGGGCATGCAGAGAGCAATAATTAAGCTGAAGTGTGTATGTTTCTCTCTCCTTTGAACGCCGGTGTCTCAATTAAGCTCCTATTTAGTAGAGATTATAAAGCTGATTTTACTAATAATTATCATAACTTATGCTATTATCTTTACTAAACACTTAAAACTCATAAGTAATTATATTCATAATTACGTATAATCATTTTTACATTTTGTACTAGCATTAATAAATTACAAATACTAGCTTTTTATCACTTCTCTCTTTTCTACCACCTATAATTCATATTAGATAAGTTATTTTGCCAAACACTTTTAACATAAAAATCCGATTATGTGTATAAGTTGTATAAGTGATTTTTATGAATAATTCGAAGTATGAGCAATTTTTTGAATAATCATAATCTCTACTAAAAGAGGCCTAAGTGTGAATGCAATGTTGAATTTCTAAGCAAGTTCACAGATTAAGCTGTTCAATCTGACTTCAATGGTGGCGGAGCCGCAGCCTGCTTGTATATATAACAGTTGGATTCAAATCTGGCGAACGTTGAACTCCATTGTCAAATGCATAAAGCGTTCTCTGTTTTTTCATCACCGCTAGATATATATGGCCGGGTTGTCTCGCACGACTTGATCTTTGCATGTCTGAACGTGTGTGTGCTTTGCTACGCGGTTCCGTGTGCCGCTAATCACGCACGTGAGAAGTTTTGTTGGTTCCATTCCAAGTCGTCAGTCCAGCAATCACTGGGAACCTCGATCGACCGGTTCAGCTCAGGTACCTTTTCACATATACTAGCTTCCTTTTTTCAGTCTTGATGGGCATAGACTGACTTTCAGTCTTGATGTCCATTAATCTTTGTGTTTGTAAGTAATTACCAATGATTAACAAAGCTAACAAGGATCTCCGCCCAATGAATGGCCGGCCGGTCAAAAAAGTGAGCAAAGGAACGCCGCTATTAATCACACAAAGCTGGGGCCTAACGCGCGACCACGCACAAAGTTCATACCCAAACCTAACTTGTGTCTTGCTCGCGCACGCGTGTTTGCCCGGGTCGGCTTCCAACCTCTCCTATAAATACCCCACCGGCACCGGTATCGCAGCACCCTACCGTACCTCCTAACAACCAACAAGTAACAACCAACAGGTAGACCGTTGAGTGTGTGGCATAGCTAGCATTAGCAATGGGGAGAGGGAAGAGGTCCTTTCTTGCGTCTCTCTTTGGCTTCAAGGAGCAGTGCTCCGGCGAGAGGATGGAAGAGCCGCCGCAGAGACGCTACCAGAGGACAAGGGTACGGCCCAGTGACGACGACGAGTTCTACGGCCGGCACTGGTACGCGGAGCGCGACATCAACAAGCGGGCATCCGAGTACATCGAGAGAGTGCACCGTGGAATGCTCACCGGAGAACAGGAAGACGGATAGGCTGGGGCGTGCATTTCTGGTGCTGATTTCCCCGTTAGTGATCTGAATAAGCACGATAACTCATTGTGCACCTGTTGTATTTGTCTGTGTCATATTTGATTGTTGAATTAGTTGTGTTGCTTTATTATTTGTACATGTAATCGGGCTATATCCAGTGTCATATAGTATATAATTTCCATAGACAGCGAGCAGCTAGCTAGCGCTCATGCATGTATGTAATTTCTTGATTTCTTATTCTTGCTTTGGAATATTTTACGTTGTTAATTGAAATTAATATTCCCTTCACTCATATTTGTCACTGTTCACTTTTAATGTTGTCTTTGATCATTCATCTTATTTAGAAAAATATAGTATATTTTATTACAATTTTCTTTATCATTAAAGGTATTTAAAACATAACTTATAGTTTTACTCATTCGAAATATATTTTTTGTTAATAAGATGATTGGTCACATACGATATTAAAAGTCAGCAACACCAATTTATGAATGATGTGAGTATATATTTTGATTTTCCACTGTAGTTCAACCAATTTCATTGAAAACACAACCGACCCACAAATTGTATGAAAAAAGCCACAAAAATACTTATAGTATTTCTAATGTCAAGTGTAGAATTAATTCTCAAGAATTAAATAGCTACTGTCGTAACCTATTTCTGGGATACACTGTGCATCACGTATAAGTCTTTGGATTAGTAGCTGATACGCACTGTCACATCAGAATGTATATCAAAAGCATACTTTGAATAAAAGGATATATCTGATACCGATCTTTAGCGGTAACTCGGTGAGGATTAAAACAATCCACAACCAATTGACCAGCTAGAGGTGAAGCAAACAGCGAAAAACATGACCCAAAGCCACAAGAAAACTTGAGAAGCAGAACGAAAACCCAGCACATCGTCGTCTTTTACGAATCTTCTCTGCCTAAACCACAGCTGCAAACTGTGAGTACATAAGGTACTCAGCAAGCCTTAACACTAACTAGGGGTATATATATGCATATTTGGTTATAGCAAAGATTAGGCTATGAGGTTTCCTTTTCGTAGAAAGCCAGTTTTATGCAGGGTTCACTACAGAAGCTTTGAAAGAGAGAGCACAAGATATTTGCTGTCTATATTTTAGTTAGTTGATCCTGGGGGAGATGTTCATCAATCCTGCCAGTACCCAAGTTTTAGTCGGGAAGCTAGCACGCAACCGTACCGTCCTCTGGCACACAGCCTACACTTTCTAAAACACGAGCACCTACATCCACTCATTCCAACAAGGATAATAAAGAGACTAATTATTATGAGCCCAAGCTGTAGCGTGTTAATACCGTGACAACGGCCATTCCGAACGGATTATACACTCTGCAGAGGTTGTACACTGTACTTACAAGCTATGCTTCTCTTGACCAATAGAGTCGCATAACGTTCATTCCAACACACACTAAGGTACCCACAATGTCCACCTCAAGATTCATACAGGTGTCATCTCTTAGGGGTTTTGCTTGCCCCCGATGACACGATAGCACATTCCCGTAGCTAGACCGTGTGTTTAGATCATCCACGTCTACTCCCTATGACCCCACATAGACAAGTAATTATGAAAACCAAGGGGCTATACCTGTGGGCAATACAATCCCATGGCGCGGGCTATTGCTACAATCGAAGACCGAACCATGAGTATCTCACGTCTGCTCTAGCGGCTTGTGTCTCTCGACCTCTTAGGTGTCATTGCGGATAACCAGAGGGGATGGAGTGAGTCCCGCTCAGACAGGTTCTATGGTTGCACGAAATCACTATGTTGAAGTCCGACGAACCGGTCCTTATATGGTAGGGGCGGCGCTTGTCCACGACAGGTGGACTAGTCCGAAGCCTATACACCGCACACAGCTCTAGGAGCTCGCCCCACGACCAAAAACATTATCTCTTCTCATCACCTAGCACCAGTTGCATTAACACGCATCCCACTTTATTTTACACACACCACCAAACTCATTCTAACACATTTTATAAGATGATTGGAGTATAGTGTGGCGTGCACTGCATCGTATAAGGGTTCCTAAGCAATCTAATATCAAGGCAAATTTCCATTCGTTAAAAGAATAACGAAGGAAGCCCTATGGTTACCAAGAGGGGTGTCATCAATGGGTAATCAAGGTGGTATTCATATTTAATGAGAGAAAGTAACTGACATAAATATAAATACATAATAACAAATAGGGTATTAGCTACACAACGTTTTAACATAGATTAAAATAAATATGCAAGCATTTAGGTCATATAGGTGCGCAAGCAAAATATAGGATTAATATGATCAAGAGGTTAGAGCTTGTCTGAAAATCCTTAATCTTCGGACTTGTCTTCTCGATAATCTTCGAGTCCTGGCTTGAATTGTTGGCTTGATGCCGAAGTCTTCGGGCTTTTTCTCGTGTGTCCGTCCTTCTATCTTCTCTTGAAGTTCCGCTCTTCCTCGAATTCAGCGTTGTCTACACGATAGGATACACCTAATAAAACTACCGCAAAAGGAACAAAGCTCGAGAAGAATCGATAAGATTCAATTAAATTTTGAATAAGAACCAAATAAACTCCACGAGGAAATCAAAGGTACATTATGCATGATGCGCTGGCTATCTTAATGCAATGTTTATTATCCTAAGTGCACCTTAGTGTTATTTACTATAAGTTAATTATTAGAATAATTGTTTATTCTTAAACTTTATTTTAGTGCTTATGCAGTTACATGAGTAGTTAAGGGTGGTTATGTATTGTTAATTATACTAAAGCCTTCGTATGGGTATAGACTTAGGTTATGATTGCTTACTATCATACTGAGAGTTCTATGTGTCATATTTTGCTTAATCATGACTTAGCAATATTTACAACAGTGTAGCTATTAATTACTACGTTCATTCTAAACCATATTCATGTGATTGCAATAGTGGGCCATGTGGATGCTATATACAATGCATAGATATTTACTTTATTTACTTGTATAATAAGTATTAATTTATTATGATTAAAGGTTAATTGGTAAATTTACATTTATATAGTTAAACTATTATACCAAATGGACGATGTCACTGTAAGTGCGGTGAAGGGCATAACATCATTATTAATTATCTAATTTATACATATGTGTGGCTATCCAAAGTGATCAATGCTTAATCGTCTAGTTCAATTTGTTAATTAAAACACCAGAACTAGCAAGTGGTAACTATACTAATTAATGTCTTAATGCATAAGGGGCAGCATGTTAATGTGGTTGTGAAAAATAGTGTGTCATGGCTAACTATTTAATTTCCAAGTATTTGTATGTCATCTTAATTGATTGGTAATTTTATTACTTAATTTAATCTATATGCTCAATTTACTAAATTTAAGCCAGTAAACAGTCGTGTACTAATTATTAAATTACGGACATTAAGTGGCATGTCGCTAGTGTATGCTAAAATTGAATCAGATGCATCAGTGTGCCCTCAATAATTATTTAATTATCTACTCGTATGTGATATTATGACCAGCTAGTAATTAATTAACAAGTAATTACTTGATTTTATCTTTATAATCAAGTTACTAGAGCTAGTATGTAATTCTGGTGCTAATACGTATGTATACTTAGTAAAATACTTATATGAGCCATGTTCACTCATTTTCTAACATTCATATACGGTAATCTAGTATTTTACTAATAATCATATAATTCTAACTCTAACCTAATCTACATAGAGCTAATATGGGTATATGTAGCAATACATGCTATTAAAGGCACTAAATTATGCTAGTAGGATGAGGTGCACAATATAATTAGTATGAAACTATGCTAAGATTAAATCACAATCAGATATTTACAATAAAAATCAATAAAACCTATAAAAGAAAAAGCAATTAAAACTACGATAAAACTTACCAATAAGAAAACGAGCAAGACCAGAGAGTAAATAGAGTTTCAATGATTTGATGAGGTGGAGCTCGAAATGATCAATTTCAACGGTACAAAGATCGATAAAAATAGAGTTGGAATCAAGAAACTACAGTGATTTGGATGCGTATGGAGGCTTCAGAGACCTTGTTAAAATTGTCGAAGATTCCAGGGACCTCTATGAAATTATTTTTAGAGGATGTCAGGGGCTAAAAGTAATTACTGGGAGTATTAGGGGCTGTGTGTGCAAGGTCTGGGTGGTTTGGTATAATGATATTGAGTTTAGGGACCTTTCTGCAAGCATATTGAACTGGTATTTTATAGTGGAGGAAGTGGGAGGGCCTTCTTGAAAAAATCGCATTCTTACTTGGGGGAACGAACGGCTTCACCGTTCTGAGGAACGGTGGACCGCGTCCATGGCCCATGGGCCGCGGCAGGGGGCTGGTCCACGGACTCTGCCGTCGACCACGGCCAGGGCGAGGCGGCAAGGCGACCAGAGGGCGAGGGGTTCCAGCCAGAGGAGACGGAGGGGGGGGGCGTGGGGATGCCGATGGTGCGCTCGGCGAGGTCGGAGAGGCGATGGAGGGCGCTGGCCTCGGGCTAGGGCGGCGCTTCGGCAATGGTGCGCGGCGCCAGCGCGTAGAGAGGGCGGAGGGTTGCGGAATCCGAGTGGAGGAGCTCCAGGACGGCGCGGTAAAGCTCGCCGTGGGGTCGGAGAAGCTGGGGTGCACTGTGCCGTGCTGGCATCAGGGAGGAGGCGAGCGCCACGGCGGTGCACGGCGGCGGCGCTAGAACGCAGGGTGGCCGGAGGGGCTCGGGATTCCGGCGAAAGAGCATCGGGGCGGCACGGTGGAGTTCCTGACGGGCTTGGCGTGGTCTGGGATGGGCCAGAGAGCGCCGGCGACGGGGAGCCGGCATCGCTCGACATCAGTGCGTGAGGCCGGGGCGCAGGAGGGGTGGCCAGAGTTCGGGAGTCTGTGCAGGAGGAAGAGGGCGTCGTGTCGAAACCGTTGGTGGCCGCGGCGAGGTCGGAGGAGGGTCGTACTGCGCCGACGAAGGAAGAACAGGAGGGTGCGCAGAGGGGGCGCGCGAAGTCAGGCGGTCGACGGTGTCGAGGTGGCAGGGGCCCGGGCGGAAGACAGGAGGACGCCGCGAGGAGCCTGTTGGCGGCCACAGCAACGTCGAGGACGGGCCAACGGGGCCTGGCGACGGAGAAGGGACCGAAGGCTGCGGCGGCGGGCGGCTCGAGAGTCCGACGGGGAGGAGAGACGCAGTGGGGTCAGGGAGCCTACCAGCGCGGCGCGGTGAGGTCGGGTGCGCAATGGCGCGCGCGGGAGCAGTCATCGCGCTGGACTGCGCTCGACCGAGGTCCGGGGTGGATAAGGACATCGATGAGGAGGCATGGGCGGCGTAAGGGCATGACGTGGGCGGTGACGTGTGGCACTGTGCGGCGGTGTGGGCGACGTACGCGGCGCGTGGGCGTGGCAGGCGAGTGCTCGGTTGTGAGAGAGGGAGGAAGAGGAGTGGGTGGAGGAAATAGAGATTGACTTAGATTGCTGGTATGGGCGTGTGGTATGGACGACGGGATGTGGCGCTGTGCTCACACGTTCTTGTGTCAGGAGAGAGAGAGAAGGAAATTGAAGAGATGACAGGTGGAGTCTGCTGGCAATTCACTTAATCATTTTGTGAATGGAAAAAAAAAGAGTAAACGACTTCGGATGGGGATAAAATTTTGTAGGATGGATCTATAGATTGTGTTCTGCTACATAAATTATCTGGGACTCATTTTTCAAAGAGATCAAGGAGTTACGAAATTTCAAAGATGGTTAATCGTTAAGAAAAGCTATCTGCGGGAAGGAACGGATTATTTTCTGTTTTGCTTCAAAAATCTAACTTCTGGGGCTCGGATGAGTTTGATACTTTGTGGAGTGGTAGGATATTTTTGGATGAACAACTTTCCTTTTGGGTTCATCTCAGAATTCGATTTCGACTTTGCTCTAAAAATTCGGAGAACAAATAGCTGTTTAAAAGAAATATATTTGACCGAGGTCAACATGTTTCAAAGGAACTGAATGGATTTGGGATTCAAGTAATTCGGTGAATTTTGGAATTTAGATGAAGCACGAGAGAACAACGACAAGGTCGAAAAGGAAAATAACAGTCGCTTGTCACACGATCAAATTTTAATATTTTAAGAAATTATCCAACTTATACAGTTTGAATTACGAAATAAAATTTTGCCCGTTGAAAAGGAGAGAAAGCGGAGAAAATGTTAGCATTTGGTTAGTGACAATTTAAATTCGAATTTTTATTTAGGATGAATTTTGGGGTGTGACAGCTACAAAAATGCTTATTACTGTGAGAAATAATCAAAAGTTTGATTAGAGGCGATTGATCTAGTTTAAATTGTTTTGGGGAGTAAATTGCATGATCTGATTTTTTCTGATATGATTAATTAATGAATGTATTGACTAGTAATGTTTAGAAATGAAACTGGATTCTACCTTATTAATTATTAGATCATTATTCTAAAGATGAAAGAACTGATCAGCAATAAAAATGGATGTAATAAAAAAATATTCATAGAGGAATACAAAATATAATATTTTAAAAAGAAGAGTAAATTTCACAAAACTACACACAAGTTATGTCCAAATTGTCAGAAAACTACAATAGATTTTGTATTAAATTGATCACAAAACTACAGATTTAATAGTTGTTCTTCATATAATTCAAGTGGATCCACTTGTAAGCTATACCTTTAAATATGTAGTTTTGTGATAAATTAGATGTAAATATATAGTTTTCTAATCGCTGCTGGCTAACACACACACGTATATACCGAGCGGCGACGTACTCAACACTATCTCCAGCAGTGGCGGAACTGAACAAGAAATATAAGGGGGGCCAAGAGGCTGCATGGTTTTTCAACACCATGCAACATGTCAAACCTGTAGCAGGATAAAAAAGTTTCAGCGATTTTTGGTTTGTACGAACGTCGTGGCACACTATAGAAACAATAGAAATTGGCTTTAATTTTTCTCAGGTGACGTTATTTTTCGTGCCAAATCCTGCGGCCACCATTACCTGCAGGGTGGCAAGGAAAGGTTGGGAACTAAGTATCCTCGAGAGCAATCAATGTTTTTAGTTGAAAAATACTCCCTCTGACCTTTTTTATTTTACATTTTTTATGTGCGTATGGGAAATAAAAGGTGTAGAAAAGGTAGTATGCGCTGAAAAAAAAGAAAAAGATAAAAATAGAAATGTACAAGGATCAAAAATAGAGAAATGCATATTGAAATAAGTGGATGACAAGTAAATTGAGAAAATTTGAGGAGGCTAAGATGACAGGTAAATAAAGGGAGTAGTAATTTGCGCTATTATTCAAATACATATGCTAAATAATTCTGCAATACATTAAAGTCTAAGATAGTTCATACAAAATTAAACTATATCAGTTCATCATTAGCTACAAAGATTAATCCGTGGTCAGCTTTTGTTGGATTAGTCGATAGCACAAAATGTGATTTAAAGATAAGAATGGTTAATCTATGATCATTTTTTGTTTCCTAGCCTACTGAGCAGCTGCGTGCCTAAGTTTTGGACTGAATACGAGGG
>BCLG01000458.1:41264-57334 GCA_001602295.1 Zoysia matrella
TAAAGGGCGGACATGATTGCACGAGGTGCGACTTTTTGGAAATTTCTGCCGCTCTGCAACCAACAGAGGTTCGTCTCCGCCGGCCAAAAGCTAGCTCCAGGAATCCCCCACGGAAAAACTCGATGCTTCCTTGACGCTCTTGCAACGCAGGGAAAGAGAGACCAAGCTGGCGACGTCGACTTCTGTGTATCTTATACTAAGTAGTATTAATGAAATATTTATAGTTTTGTGAAATTTACTCTAAAAAAGAATGAGTCATCTTTTTCTGATTGCCGCTGGGTAAGGCGCAAACATATGCACTGAGCCGCGACGTACTCAACATTATCCCTTGATTGAGTTTTCTGATTGTATGAACCACGTTTGTTAATTTTTGATAATACGGACCCTCGATCAGTCTTCGTTAATGCCATCTTAGTACTAACTTGGCCAGCTAAAGGGCGGACACGAATAAACGAGATGCGACTTTTTGGAAATTTCTGCCGCGCTGCAACCAACAGGAAGCTCGTCTCCGCCGGCCGAAAGCTAGCTCCCGGAATTCCCCACGGAAAAACTCGATGCTTCCTTGACGCTCTTGCAACGCAGGGAAAGAGAGACCAAGCGACGACTGCTGTGTGAGTATCTATCTATTACTTTCCACGCTGAGGCATCGTCTGAAGCTGAACAATTATGTGCTGATTAATTTTGTCCTTGCAAAGGTTCGATTCTTACCGTTTAAGCATGCAGTTCAGGTTGACCATGTATACGACTAAACTATGGCATATGGAGTATAGTACTTGTACAATACCACGTTTCAACGCGTATAGTGACTATAATCAAATTCAAAACGTATAAAGGGATTCTTCGGCTCTCTTTTCTCGTCGCAGCCAAGCAAGCAGCAGACGGGTCTCAGACTCTCAGTACTGCCAACCTCTTTCCTAAGCTGATGACGTGTGTGCTCACCACACGGTTACGTACGCGGCCTCTAAGCATGCACGCACGTGCGGCTTCGCAAAAGTACGTACTCCGTCCATGCATGGCGGCCGCGACCTGTACGTACCAGAACTCTCGAGTTATCCATCGGTATCGCTCGAGCGAAGTTTTCTGTTCGCACGTGACTAATTGCTGAAGATTAAACAAAAACGGTGCCCGACTACAATGGCCGCTCGACGGGTGACCAGTCAAAAAGCGTCGAGGGTTTCGCCGCGATTATCAATCCACCGTATAAAGCTGCCGCCTAACTAGACACGGCTATGGCCGTCTCTTGTATAAACATGTCATGTTATCGCTACCGAAAACCGAATGTTTGTTGAGTACTAAATGGTTTGTCGAGTGCAATCCTTCGAACGCTCGACAAACAATTTTTTATCGAGAGCTACGCGAAAAACACTCGGTAAAATAAAAACGCTCGACAAACTTTCTTGTTTGCCGAGTGTTTTTTTTTTCACTCAACAAACAAAGTATTTATCGAGTGTTTTTGATTTTGCACTCGATAAATTTACATGTTTATTGAGTATTTTTTTCTGCACTCGACAAATAATCTTTGCCGAGTGTATGGTCTCTGGTCGTGGACAGCCAATTGCACGTCTGCATCAACTAAATCTTTGTTGTTGGTGTAGCTTGTGAGAGTTAAGACTTAAGAGGGGAGGTTCATTCCATCTCAAACTCTGCGTGATATCGTCGACGACGGGGAAAGGGAAGAGGTCCTTTCTCGCATCGCTTTTTGCGTTCAACCAGCAGAGCGCCGGCGGCCGGCAGCCAGCCGAGGACGCGAAGGCGGAGAGGTCGCCGCCACAGTGGTACTATAAGGGGACAAGGGTGCGCCCCAGGGACGACGATGACGAGTACTACGGCCGCTACGGGTACGGCGACCGCGACATCGACAAGGCCACCGAGTTCATCCAGCGGGTGCACCGGGGGATGCTCCAAATCAACCGAACCAAAATTTTACCCTTTACAATTTAACCATAGTTTTCTTAATTTCATTTTATCTTATATCAGAAATTCAAATCTAAATTTGTTTAAAGTGTGGATAGAATTTGATCAAAATTTAAAATTTTGAATTCTAAATTTGAATTATCAAAATTTTCAAACTTGAATTTGAAATTTTGAACTGTGGTTGAAATTTAAATTGGGGATAGAATTTGATCAAAATTTCAAAATTTGAAATCTAAATGTGAAATTATCAAAATTTTAAAATTAAAATTTGAAATTTCGAATATTTTACATTTAAATTTTCAAATTTCAAAATTTTGGAATCTGAATTTGAAATTTTCAAATATTCAAATTTCAAACTTGATGAAAATTGTAAATTGCAAACATTGTTACAAATTTAAACCATCTAGCGAGCAGCGCCTGTTCTGGTTTAGTTGATTTGGAGCAGGGGCAAAACAAGAAGTTTGTATTTAGTATAATGGAAAAAGAAAAGAAAAGAAGGGAAAAGAGAGATAATGTTAGGTGGGTGATAAGAAACAGTTTAGGAGTGGTATTTTGAGGATGTCCTTTTTACTAATGGTGTTTTGAGGATGGTTTCGCTTAGCAGTATGGTGCTAGCCAAAATTCCCCTGCCACTAAAGACAACCATAATGTCTATAGTAACTAGATGATTTCCCGAAGCGTTGCTCCAAAAATTTATGGATGATTGAATAATAATACTCCAAGATATTCATATATTCTCTGACAAAATTTCTGATGCTTTTGTGAGGATCAAAATTTATTTATATAGCACGCTGAAATAATAGAGAGAGCGGATAGAATTACCTTTACAAGCTTTTTTAAATTTGTCTGCCTTGCAAAAAGATTAGGTGTAATATTGCCAAAAAAAGGTAGAGTTTCATTGAATTGCTTAAACATAACACACAAATACAAAATCATGAGAAGAAATGATAGTAGCAGCGGCCAAATCTGTCGGAATGATAATTGTGTTTCG
Organism: Zoysia matrella; assembly: GCA_001602295.1. Taxonomy (NCBI): domain Eukaryota; kingdom Viridiplantae; phylum Streptophyta; class Magnoliopsida; order Poales; family Poaceae; genus Zoysia; species Zoysia matrella. The sequence continues at coordinate 44,170 of BCLG01000458.1, forward strand.
AAGGACAACCCAGCTGCCAAGAACCACAACTACATCAACGAAGTATCCACTATCTCAACAACAACAAAAAAATGAAAGGTACTACAGCTGCACATGAATATTACCATGAGTCAATGTCACACAAATCATCACCATTCCCAAAAGTGCTCTTCTTACTGCTACATTGTAGAAAAAATCACTAAATATTACAAAAAAAAGAGTGACTCAAAGTCCATCAGATTTTTAGTGCCGACTCATATCTAACAAAAAAAACAGCGAGTCACCTTGTGATACTGGAGTGTGGGGAGATGTGATTGATTTGGGAGAAGGCAGCGCTTGTTTCTTTAGCAAAATTTGTTGCAAGGGAGTGGAGATCGAACACAAGGCAAGCGGACACTGAACAACAGCCTCAGGTCTTTCGTCTCACCGCACACCTGGCAGAGGCCGGGTCCACCGCTGTACGCAAGCTGGGGCTGCCACAGGTAGCAGTGTGTCCCCTGTGAGTCCATGACGGTGAGGGTGATGGGAACCAGGAGGCCGTGACCAAACTCTTTTGCCTCTGCCTGGTGAGCTGCTACCAGCTGGGACCCTGCATACATAAGGATTTAATGGGATGGGGGAGCAAAGGTGGTGGAAGGCGAAGAGGCAGGTGAGGAATCAGAGGCGGCTGAAGACAGGGAGGAAGGGAATTAATATCAGGGAGGCGAAGAGAAGGAGAGGGCTGTCGATGTCGAGAAATACAAATGGAGGGATGAGGAGCAACGGTAGATGCGATTGAGAGGCTGCCATCGGACAATCAAATAAAAAATGATGTGGCTAATTGTGGTTTGAGATTAGGATGATAGTAGGTGGTGATAATATAGATTATTTGCGGAGAGACAAAGGAAGCATCCAATTAAATATAGCACTAATGACAGAAGATGAATAGAACAACTGAAAGAGGAATAAACTCAATGCACTTTTATTCATTTGCCTGAGGTGTAGATTATATAGAGTACACGGAGGTTGGGAGAAACAGAATATAGAAACAATATGCGTGATTATGGCTAACAACTCACGCAACTTAATCTAAACAAACTCGAAACAGAATCTCTGGTGAAACAACACGTGCATGCACCTGTGACACGTGCATGGGCTTGTGGCCGTTGCGGCTACTAACAATACGAGAGAATTTTCTGTTAACACGCCCCTGCAGTTGGACCGTCGTCATTAGCCACGACTAGAGACGTTTAAACTGGACCAAAATTCTGTGAAAATAGATGTGGGTAATCCTTTGGTGAAGATGTCCGCATACTGTGAGGTGGTAGGCACATGTAAAACACGGATCTCTCCTGTGGTAACTTTGTCTCGAACAAAATGTAGATCAATCTCAACATGTTTTGTCCGCTGATGTTGCACCGGATTAGTTGAGAGATAAACTGCACTGATGTTATCACAGAATACTACAGTTGAACGCCGGGATGGAGAGTGAAGTTCATGAAGAAGCTGTCGGAGCCAAGTGACCTATGCGACAGCATTGGCAACAGCCCGATATTCAGCTTCGGCACTGGAGCGAGACACAGTTTGCTGGCGCTTGGACGACCAAGAAATCAAATTATTACCAAGGAACACAGCATAACCCGAAGTAGAGCGACGTGTGTCCGGACACCCGGCCCAGTCGGCATCTGGATAAGCAACAAGATCCATACCAGAACAACGATGTAACTGCAGACCATAATCCAAAGTACCCTTGATGTAGCGAAGGACACGCTTTATCAAGTTAAGATGTGGCTCACGCGGATCATGCATATGAAGACAAATCTGTTGCACTGCATATGAAATATCCGGGCGTGTGAATGTAAGATACTGAAGAGCACCGGCAATACCTCGGTAATGAGTGACATCATTGACGGGTGAGCCATCAGTAGGAAGTTTAGCACAAGTATCAACTGGTGTGGAGCATGGTTTGCAGTCAGCCATGCCAGCACAGTCAAGAATCTCAAGCATATAGTGACGCTGTGATAGGAGCATGCTGTCAGAGTTCCTGGTAACAAACATTCCAAGAAAGTGGTGTAGACTACCAAGATCTTTCATAGCAAACTCCACTGTAAGAGAGTCGATAATACTGCAAAGCAGAACTCTAGAAGAAGCAGTGAGAATTATGTCATCCACATAAAGGAGCAAATAAGCCATCTCAGACCCGCGACGAAGAATAAAAAGAGATGTATCCGATTTGGCTTCAATAAATCCGACAGATTGAATAAAGGTGGCAAACTTGTTGTACCAAGCTCGGGGTGCTTGTTTCAAACCATAGAGGGATTTATTGAGACGACAGACATGATCGGGTCTAGCTGAATCAACAAAACCAGAAGGTCGAGCACAATATACTGTCTCACTTAATGTGCCATGCAAAAAGACGTTCTTCACATCCAACTGATTGATGGGCCAATCATGTGATAGTGCAAGAGATAGAACTGTACGGATGGTCGCCGGCTTCATGACTGGACTGAACGTCTCCTCAAAATCAATGCCAGGACGCTGGGTAAAGCCCCGAAGAACCCAATGTGCTTTATAGCGATCAAGAGTGCCATCGGGATGCATTTTATGCCGGTAGACCCACTTACCGGTGACTATGTTGGCATCGTGAGGAGGAGTCACAAGATCCCAGGTGTTGTTGGCTTGGAGAGCTGTGAATTCTTCAATCATTGCGTCACGCCAATTTGGATCAGCTAGTGCACTGCGATATGTTTTTGGTAGAGGAGACAATGAAGTGGCTTGCAAATCAAAGATTTTCTTTGGCCGTCGAAATCCTTGCTTGCCCCGAGTAACCATGATATGGTCGTTGGAGACAGATGAGACCGGAACAGCGCCCGGCGGTATGGACGAGCTCGGCACAACACATGCGTCATCCTCGAACGAGGCAGCATGTGTCGAGACAGATGCGGCATCTTCGACCGGGACAGCACCAGGCGGAACATATGCGTCAGCCTCGGCCGAGATAGTACTCGGCGTGGCCGATGCAGAGCCTAGAGGCGGCTGTCCAGCCGTGACAGCCCCAGCACTTGGAGCAGGCAGAGCAGTCCACGTGCTGTTGGTCATTGCTGTCGGATCAGCACATACGTTCCAGGAGCCGTGAGACACACACGTTCCAGTAACCGTGGCAGTGTTGGGCAGTTGACCAGCTGCATTATCTTGAGAGAGATCTCCACCTGAGGTCCCGCTGGCAACAACCCGAGGAAAAGAACCATCAGGGGCAGCGGGAGGCATGTGTGTACCTGCAATACAAGAACCAATAGGGCTAGGCACATAGTCAAACTCCGACAAGAAATCAAGGTTGGATGAAGGGAGGGGTGCAGGCAGTTCGGCAAAGGGAAAAGACATCTCGTCAAAAGTGACGTGCCGAGAATTGGTGGCGAGATCAAGGCAACGATAACCTTTGTGTTCAGATGGATATCTCAAAAATACGCAAAGGGTGGATCGTGGGGCAAGTTTATGAGGGGTAGTAGCAGAAATATTGGGATAACACTTACAACCGAAAACACGTAGGTGGTCATAGGAAGGTTGGACGCCGTACAAGGCAAAGTGAGGAGTACAAAAATCAAGGGTCTTGGTTGGGTGACGGTTGAGGAGGTATGTTGCGGTATGGAGGGCTTCCACCCAGTAAGGTGCCGGTAGACTCGCCTGAAACATAAGAGAACGCACGATATCGTTAGTAGACCGAATAATGCGCTCAGCTCGTCCATTTTGTGGGGATGTATGAGGACATGACATGCGCATGGTGGCACCATGAGTGAGAAGAAAGGAGCGAGTAGGGTAGTTGTCAAACTCCCGACCATTATCGCACTGAACAGTCTTGATGGTGGTGCTAAACTGGGTAGCGACATAAGAGAAAAAATTAGAAAGAGTGGAAAAAGTGTCAGACTTAAGACGTAAAGGAAAAGTCCAAGAATAATGAGAGCAATCATCAAGAATTATGAGATAATATTTATAACCAGAGACACTAGCAACAGGGGATGTCCATAGGTCACAATGTATTAAATCAAAATTCTTGAGAGCACGAGAATTAGACTTAGGAAAAGGAAGGCGCACATGGCGTCCTAGCTGACAGGCATGACACACATTTTCTAGCTCACTTTTATTACATGAAGAATTTAGAGATGGTGCTAGACGAGATAAAGACTCATGGCCCAGGTGACCAAGCCGGCGATGCCAAAGCACAGAAGGTGTAGTCATGACGGCGAGAATACTGGGTTCGGTGGGAGGGCGAAAGGAGTAGAGTTCCCCAGAGCTATTGCACCTGACGATCACGTTCCGCGTTGTGAGGTCCTTCACAGAGAGGCCAAAAGGGTCAAATTCAATAGAACAGTGATTATCAGTTGTGAAACGACGAACGGATATAAGATTTTTAATAATATGTGGGGATATAAGAACATTATGTAAATGTAAGGGGCGATTAGACATGGAGAAAGAAGCCATGCCTGTTCCAGTGACAGGTAGTAAAGAACCATTGCCAACGATGATATTTGAAGGGGTAAAAAAACTAGGTGGATGACAGTTGGAAAGAGAGTCGGAGTTTGAGGCCATGTGAGAGGAAGCATCTGAGTCCATGTACCATTCGTTGCTTGCCGGAGGCGTGAGGGTCATGGTGCTGAAGTTGCATGCAAGAGCCTGCGGGTCCCATGTCCAAGGCTGTTGTTGAGGCAGCATGGCAGGTGGAGCACCGAATTGTGGAGCCGAAGACGAAGGGCCTGAGTAAGGTTGCTGCGGCCCTCCTGAATTTCCTGCAACAAAAGCTTGGGGACGAGATGGCAGTGGTGCAAGAGGAGGTGGTGGACGTGCACCATGAGGGCCCGGCCAGACAGCGAATGTTCCCGTGAACGGGTTCCAGGGAGGCTGCTGCCAGGAACCAGGAGGACGCATCTGCTGTCCACGCCCGTTGCCGCGCCCGTGCTGTCGGTTGTGGTTGCTGCCACCTCCGTTGCCCTGGAACCCACCAGAGCCAGTGGGGCCGCTTGGACCGCCAGGCTGTAGTGTGTTAGGGAAATTGGCAGAACTAGTACCAGGGGTGCGTGGTGCAGGAGGACGAGAGGGTGTGGTGGCCACCATCGCCATCTGAGTGGAGTTCTTGCTGGCCAGTGTCACCTCTTCAATGAGAAGATCTGCGCGCACGTCGGAGAAGGTCGGGAACGGCCGTGTACGCTTGATCAAAGCCGCCATGTAGGAATATTTCTCATTGAGGCCACGTAGGAGATTAAGGACAAGGGTGCGGTCAAGGACCGTCTCACCCAAGTCCCCCAGGGCATCCGACATGCTTTTCATCTTGCGGCAGTAGTCGGTGACGGAAAGATCTCCTTGGACGAGAGTTCGGAACTCAGCGTCGAGGAGGATGGCCCGAGTTTCCTTGTTGCCGATGAATTGATCTTCAAGGCCGACCCATATAGATCGCGACGTAGGGACGCAGTGGATACTGCCTCGATGAGCTCGGGGGCAACTGTGCTAAATAGCCATGACTTGACCGTGCAGTCCATGCGGTGCCAGTGAGGATCCGCAGAGAAATCTGCATCAGAGAGCACGAGACAGTCGAGAGCATACTTCGTCACCGTGTTGAGGAAGAACGTACGCCACCTGTTGTAGTGCGGAGAAGTTTGGTCGAGCACGAAGGGAATCATCGTCTTGATGTTGGACATTGCGACGGCCTGGGCATGCAGCTGGGATTGCTCCAGGTTTTCGTACTCGGCGAGACGTCGGGCAGCTTCCTCCGCCTTGGCAGCAGCAGCTTTTGCCTCAGCCGTAGCATCGGCTGCTGCTTGTCGAAGCGCAACGAGTTGTGCTTGCTCCGTCTGGGAGATGACTTCGGCAGGTGGATTTGTCATTGTGCTGGTAGGGATGCAGCAATGACGCAAGAGAGACCTGGCAGGAGTGCTAGCGATGGCTGAAAGGTGTTCAAGCCGGCGAGTAACTCGGCGACGGCTAGTCGGTGCCCGCGAGAAACTCAGCGACGGCTATGGTTTGCGGAAGCGATGGAGAGGTCGTAGGAGCGAACCGTCTCGAGATACCATGAAAGAGGAATAAACTTAACGCATTTTTATTCATTTGCCTGAGGTGTAGACTATATAGAGTACACTGAGGTTGGGAGAAACAGAATATAGAAACAATATGCGTGATTATGGCTAACAACTCACGCAACTTAATCTAAACAAACTCGAAACAGAATCTCTGGTGAAACAACACGTGCATGCACCTGTGACACGTGCATGGGCTTGTGGCCGTTGCGGCTACTAACAATACGAGAGAATTTTCTGTTAACAACAACGGTTGCGGGGAGACAAAGTAAGCATTCGGTTAAATATAACACTAATGAAGGAAGATGAATAGAACGACGGTCCGGATGTGAAGGCTTTGAAGATTCAACGGTTCAAATAAAAAGGGTGATGTGGCTTGCTGTGGGTTGAGATTAGGCCTCTTAGTGGGTTAGGTTTATATAGAAATAGTAGATAGTAGATTTGGATCATAAGCGTGAGGGTACTCTAAGAATAAAATATTTATTACATCATACCCTCTTCCTCAATTTTTCTACAGCCATATGTAATTTTAATGCTTATGACCTGGCAATAAACTTATGGTCATTTGTTGTTTGGTTCTTTTTGCCTACTTTCGCAATTTGTGTGATAGAAAATAAGGAATTTTTTATTGCTTATGGACTACTTTACGAGAACATCGTGGATACCCTAATTAGGCCTCATGTGTTCCTCAACACTATTTCCAATCTAGTAGTTTGACATGTATACAATTTTCCAGTAAAAAGTAGTTTTTACTGAGAGCGCTCAGTTAAATCCTAGTTTTTACTGAGGTTCTACTAAGACCATTCAGTAAGCATACAATGTTTACTGAAAGCTTGTTTAGTAAAAACAGCTGAGTGAAAAATAACAATCAAAACTTGTGTATATATGAGAGAGGTCTAATGTCATATTTGTGTCAAACCCAATAATTTGAAAATTTTTACATGATATTTGCTCTCATTTGAGAAATTGACCTAAAATTCTTGTCATAGTAACAATAATTCAAAAACAAAGAGAGTAACTAGCAAATTTGGAGATATCCAGTCAAATTAATATCAGGGAGGTGCATACTTGCTCTTTGTTTAGAATCAACAGAACTAAAGGTACATTAATATCACCTCATTGTGGTACAGCTCGCCGTTTGAAATTCTTTATAGTTTTTTCCCCCCTTTATACCACTGCTCCTCGCGTCATTGTAATCCTTTTTTATACACTTCCTGACAGAATTAGCTAGTTACCGTGGACAAGCTCATAAATTGATAACATTATCTGTTCCTAAGCTATACCAACTCTCCACTTCTCCAGCCGACTGATCTTCAACTTTGCCGCATGAAAGAGAGCGCAGACAACCAATGATAAGACCAAAGCTGATCACATGGGATCTATCGCAGCCGTACCTTTAACACTTAACTGTCCCAAGCACGATGAACAGACCAAGAGAATCGTCACAGAGCTGCAGCAGCAGCTAGCATTTGCCGGTCGTTGCGAGTTGCATGCCTGAAGCCGGGAGGAAGGAACCGAGCTCGATCGGCATCACTGGGGAGTGGGGAGCCGAGCAGTCGGAACCAATTTACTTATCCGGCGTAACGTGAGCAGCGAGTCCAATTGGGCACGCGGGGATCCGCTGCCGTGCGAGAGCGGCCACTGCCGCGTGGGCCCGGGCCCACCCGGTAGCTGTAGGGCAGTAGTCTGCCGTGCGAAAGCGGATCCGGTTCCCAATTGGGCTGGGGTCCCGGGTTCCCGGCTGCCCAGCATAAGCATGTGCACGATGATTGAAGGATTGATCTCGGCCTCTCGGGCAGTATTATTGTGTCAGCTCGCCCTCTGTATGGCAGGGTTTATGATTTTGTTAAAACTGTTAAAACTGGTCGGAACCGGTTTAACAGAAACCGTGAAAATCAGAAAAACCGATCGAAAACCGCTCTAAATCAAAATTTTAAAATTTGAACGAATTGCTACATAAAGCGGCCGGTTTCACCGGTTAGCTGACCGGTTTGTTTGGTTTTTACGGTTTCAGATTTTAAAATTTGAAACCCACCGGTTTCATCAGTTAGCCGTCCGGTTTTATCGGTTTTCGGTATTTCGATTTTTTTCAAATTTTCAAAATTTTTAAAATTTTTAAAACGAAAATCGGTCACCCGGTGAAACCGGACCGGACCGATTTCACCGAAAACCGGCCGGTTTTGAACGGTTTTGTAAACCTTGCTGTACGGTCTGTTCCCGAATCTTTTTATGAACATGCCACGTGATTGGAAGGGTTCCTATTGGGAGACAAAGAAATCGAATTAATCATGGAAACCGTTAGGGCATGCTTACCACTCATTGTTTGTTATATGAAACTTATTATGGTGCTTGGGAGGTATTAGAAGTACCTTTTCCTACTAAATTAATCTCATTCATTGATTTTTAAAATTAGTACCAGGCTCACTCTTTTTGGTACTAAGCCTACCAATTTAGTACTTTGACTAGGTATTTTTTTATTTTTAATCATCAGATCTAATCAAATCAATGGTTGTGATTAATTTCAAGCGTTGTAACATCTCTCTTGTTATATGGCTGAAAGTGTAAACTAGGGCAATTGGAAGATGGCTTGCATATGCTGTCTTCCTCTGAAACTCATGCATGCAGTCATCTTATTACAGTACTATGAGTGCAGTTATAATGATCGACAGAAAGTTTATACTGGTACCTATACATAATGCAACTAAACAAATAAGGCATTCTGTAGTTCCTTTACATTTACTGTTTGGCTGACTGGATTTATTAAAATTTCTTACATAATTGTTTATGACCATTTAAATTTTTTTTGGCGCATCAAACCTAGAACTCAGAAAATTTTTCCGACTGTATAATCTAGAGATTACATAATTGTAATCTAACCATAGATTTGATTTGTTTGTGGCAAATCCTCAATCATTTTAAATTAATGACTTTGGTGGGGCAACACAACCATTATATTGAAAAAGTCTCACTAACAGACCCTGAGCGTTTGTTGGCCTTTGAGAGCAGTGATGGTGTTGTTTACCTAACACTTGATTGCAATAAGGTTATCATTCTGACTATCCAGATTCATAGCCAGCATGACAACCTTTTTCGAACAGAAGTGGTATCATATTCAGTGGAGCAACTGCATGGATGATGGATATTGTAGTCCTCCTAGCTTGTTAATCCTCACTTGCAAGAAAGGATGCGATCTAAGGACAATTTCCATAAAATTCCTTCCTAGGCATAGGGTGGGCACCGGCCGGCCGAATCAACTTGGAAGACAGTACTGTTGGAAGAGGTAGCTACTCGTAGCTCGCCGAACCAAAGGAACAGGAAATACATCGAAAGGCGCCATGGGTTTGGCAGGGGACATGCGTAGCTACGCGCACATGCAATGGATCGACCAACCTCTAGGCATGGTGGCACGTCCACGAATCATTATGTTTGAACGCCGGCCGGATCGACAGGCATATGCCGGTACACATGGCATACGCCCGCCACATTCGTGCAGTCGCTCCCTTTGCCTACACGATTGGGTCCGGTTGTTGGATCCACGGATCGACGCTGCCCACCGCCAACGAAAGTACGTTAATTCGTGCGTCCTGCACGGGCCCGCGCCGTCGCGGCCCGGAGCGGTGGCCCATCTATCCTCACGTCACGCCGTCGTCTTTTTGATCTCGTCTATCGATGCCGGCATGGAGGGCAGCGCGAGGAAGCACGTGCAGCCGGCCAGCCACTGCGCGGTGCACAACATGGCCGCGGACCGCGCGCTTGTCTACCGGATCTTGCCTGCCCTGCCTGCTGCACAACCCCCGCTGCTCCTGCTTTCCAATCCAATCGCCGCGCGTTCTCATCATCATGCACGCCTCTGCTCTGGTCTCCATCTTCCTCCCGCTCCCGGCCGGCCCCGGGCCCCCGGCCATGATATATACACATGACACCCGCGCAGCGCCATGGTTGAGGTGCTGCTTGCTAGCTAGCTCTCCTTTATCCTCTGCCTCTCGCATTGTCTCTGCTACAGCTGCCATATCCACCCTGCAGACACAGCGGCACACATACAGCAGAGAGCAGACCGATCGGCAGCTTGATTAGTTTGGCCTCGCCTGCTTCTGCATTAGCTGTTATCTTGCTCCCTGTATGGGTTCTTGGGTTCGCACGATCACGACCCCATTCCGGAAAGCCTGCACCATCTTCGGGCCGCAGAGGGACGGAAAGAAACCGGAGCAACAAAACTCAGGTTAGTTCATCATTAATTTACATGTTACTAATTCCTCCAGGTTGTTCCGTCCGTTTCCGTCGTTGCTCTGATCCATCGATCAGTGGTGCGAATGAATCTGGTTGTTGCTCTGCATATGCAGCAATGGTGCGGCACGTCGACGCGGAAAGGGCCAAGCTGCACGGGGAGGTGATGGCTTGCGCCTACGAGGACGTCCAGGTCATGTGGTCCATGCTCGACCAGGCAAGGATCCGGGAGCTCGGCGGCAGCTCGTGACCGGCGCCGACTATCTGTTCATGCGCCCCGTGAATCGAGACGATGGAGATCGGGAGTACATAGTCAAATCTCTTTCCCAAAGATCCCAGACCACTTGCTCTCCTAGGCTTGAAGCTGATCAACGAGGTCTGTACGTTTTGTATGTAGTATAGCTAGATTTAGCTTTTCTTTATTTGGAGGATGATGTTTGGCTCGAGAGTTTGAATCCCCACTGGCACTCTTATTTCACCTGGTTAAGATGCCTGGTTGGAGAGATGTTCATGATAACCATCAGTTGAGATCTCGACCCCCACTGCTATCCTCTCTTTATCTATTATGTGGATGGTTGTTTTGATGTCTTGAAGTTTACACATGCAGTGAGATAGCAGCCAGATAGTCTTAAATGTTTTTGTTGTGTTGTAACGGTGTCCAGTCTGCCTTCTCCCTTATTACGGGTTCCTGAGTTCTTGGATGTGGGCAAGATTAAATCTGGACATATGGGATTACGGAATCCAGGCGCTGGCCAGGCCTACCCATTTATTTGTATATACAGGGATCAAAAGTGGCAATTCAAAGAAACGGATCAAAAGAGCATACGAATAAGAAGAAAATATTTATCCTTGGAGGTCCATTGCATATTACTGTAACATATTACCAGGATCGGATCTAAGATGCAACTTCGTGGGGTGGCAATCCTTTTACAAAACATCTCAATAAGTTTTTTTATAGAGCCTGGTCCTTGAGAGACGAGGCTATCTAAGCATCAGGGTGTGCTGTAGCGGCCTAGCGGGGGCAATGCCACCACCCCCTCAATTCGTCCCTGCATATTCCCTAAGAACCACCACCATTTTCTACTGTCCCATCCTACGAACTCCATGCCTACGTATTGCTATAACATACTCTCTCTGTTCTTAAATTGATATCGCCGTTGACTTCTCACATTAACTTTGATCACTCGTCTTATTCAAAATATTAGTTCAAATGTGTAAAATTTTAAGTTGTGATTAAAATAACTCTAATGCTAAATCAAATTATAACAAAATATATAAATTTATATAAAGTTTTTGAATTAGACTAATTGCCAAAGTTGATATTAGAAGTCAATAACGACATCAATTTAAAAAGGAGGCGGTACCCATTTATTTGGATATAAAGGGATCAATTGTACTCATAGTAATAAATACAAATTTTTAATATTAATGGATTACTATGTAGATAAAACTATACTCTTGTATTTCTATAACATATTCCCTAAAGAACCATATATCATTTTTCTCTACTTTCTTTAACGCTTTCTGCAGTTGGTAAATACCACCTTTACTATAGTGTATGCATTTACATTTAATCACCTTTATTATAGTTTATAAATTTACATTTAACTACTACTCAGCATTATATAAATTTACATTTAACTACCTTTATGCACGTACTTTGATTACAGCAAGGGCTTCCTCCTGAAGGCTCTCGCGCTACAGTAGAGAGGGCGATCCAGAGGCGAACTGGAGGTGATCTCATCGCCTGCTCCAGATCTGGTCGCCTCCCCTCCTCTCAAGTGTCCTCTTTGGCACCGGAGGGTGAGGGAAGCCAGATCTGGAGCAGGAAGATGTATAGGTTAGTTATAAATCTAGTTTTTAGTTTTTTAGGTACTTCTCCTCTTCCCCACGGCGATTTCTTCGCGTGAGAGAGTTTATCTCTTCTCCGATGGCAACAGCACCTTTATGGTTGCTGTGGTGAAGCTTTTCATCCTCAGCATCGTCTTCGGAGGTGACTCTGATGGTGAAGGTCTGAGGTACGTCCTTTGGTGCCAAGGGGTGGATGTTCTGGACATCCTTGCTGCTGTGATGATTATCCAAGCTGTTGAGGAGATCGGCAGCCTTGGATTCGGATTGCAGCCGTTGGTCTCTGGGTCAACGGTAATGGATATTTGTTCCCCTCTCTTCTTTACGAGCTGATGGCCGATATCTGTTCATTGACTCTGATTCATTTTCGAGGAGAGTCCAGGTGATGGTTTTTGCGGCAGATCCAAGCATTGGAATCACTCGTCGAGATGAGAGATGGGATGTGCTTGGTGTCGACGTTTTGCTCCGGTGACGGAGAGCGACGGCGACACCAAAGAGTATCTGGAAGTTGGGGGTTGCATCATGTAATTTAAGCTCGGGGATGTACTGTGCTTTTTCTGTAATCTAATTCCCCTTCAAATAAAAAACTACCTTTACGCGACTACAACTATATCTTTTTCCTGACCTTTTGTGATATATCAGCAATTATCCAATCACAGTAGTAGTAAACTGATCATATATTATAGCTAGCATTATTGCTGGAAGAATAGAGAAATACTCCGTATTCCCTAATGGAATCTCAGTCGGCAGAAATTATGGCAGGTACGTTGTCCCGAGAGAATGGACATTATATAGTTGTTGGCCAATAATCGAATCCTGAGGCAGTCAATATATGATGCTTTTTTATGACAATAGATAAAAATTGCTGGTGCACGTATTTTTTCCTTGCACTATATATATTCAAACTATCCACTTGTTCGTTGGCAACAAATAGACTTCTGATGGACAAGGGTGCATGATGCAATTCACAGACGATTTATGCAGAAGCACATGCTTTCTTAGACCGAAAAGGATGGAGTGCGCCTATAAATTTACCCTTAATTAAGATTCCAAGCTTACCTAACGGCTGCATG